>WWET01004867.1:51491-72492 GCA_011038615.1 Limnodynastes dumerilii
AAGCACAGCGCATCGGCGTAGCTCTGGATCAGGCCCATTGCCCGTATTCAACTGTGTGTATCTGGTGCTCCTGGGTCCTAGAGGTAGTGATCTACCTCTTAATATAAAGAAAAATCAAGGGCTCCTCTGGACACATAGAACAGCCGATAGACAAAAGGTACTATACACTGACAATGCGTACCTAAATGTGTCTGAACGGGCCGTCCGTAATAATTAGGGAACTCCGCGGTCCTTCACGTAGTAATCAGTGCCTGACCGATACTTATACATATGCAAAATGTGCTTCTTACTTTAAAAATAAGAGCTCATTCCTTATATCATAGAAAGGGTTGAGCAGAAAATCCTTGCTTGCATGAAGCCAGGCAACTCCGATGCTTCTGGGTCCTGGAGGGAATAATTATAGAACCAGGGAGGCTCGTGAGTAGAGGGGGACTGCAGGTATACCGTGGGATTC
Source organism: Limnodynastes dumerilii (assembly GCA_011038615.1). Classification (NCBI taxonomy): domain Eukaryota; kingdom Metazoa; phylum Chordata; class Amphibia; order Anura; family Limnodynastidae; genus Limnodynastes; species Limnodynastes dumerilii. The sequence goes on from WWET01004867.1 coordinate 51,946, forward strand.
TATATACTCGCAGGACGTCCCTCAAATAGGTCTCAAAATGGGGAGATATACGATGACAGTTTGTTAAGGAAACTATGATAATGGTTAATGCACATATGTGCTGACATGAACTGTAGGTTTCCTGTTTCAACTTGGTGAACTGGTGATGGTGCTATGTGTATCCAAACTGCACACTCCTAAATCCAAAAAACATGAGTCAGTACTACACATCGTCCTCACTCTACTGAAAGATCATGCTAATATATGTGTGCCATCCTCCGGAAATATGGCATACCTTAGTCATCCCGGTGAAGGATCAGAATATCATAACAGAAAAAATATGCTACCTAAATCTATTCCATGAAAAACTAAGTGTAGTATACCACCTAATGCGCTCCCTCAAAACAGAGTAGTGTGTCCCATAACCCTACTGATGCAAAAGTAACTAAATGCTAATGCTTGTCTACCTGAAACAATAAGTGATACAAAAGTACAAACAGCACCAAAACAAAATAGTACTATCCTAAATGCTATACATGTAATGCAGAAAGTGACTCAAGTGTCATCCATACTAATGGCCAATTAATGGAAAATAGTGTTAGAAAGCAAAAAATAATTACTCACTGAAATCAAAAACCCACTGTGACGGACGTTTCTAAGGGACTATCTTACCTGGCGTCCCTTATTTAAGAAATCACTTCAGTTCAAATATGTTGTTAAGTCCCTTAGGGTGCATGGTGTCATTCATAAATATAGTTTCCATTTCCTTTTTTGCTAATTCACTTTTGAAATCCCCATTTTCCCTCTACTTTCTGTATTCCTATACATTTTCTGATAGCTTTCGTATTGCAATCATGAACCTCCCTAAAATGTCCTGAAAGGGGGTGCGTTCTATCCCCTTTTCTTATATTCCTGAGGTGCTCGCTCCAGCGTTCATGCAATTTTTGTGTAGTTCTACCAATATATTGGAGCGAGCACTCACATTCAATTAAATATACATCGTTTTTGGAGTCACAGGTAAGAAAACTATGGATCTTCCTCTGTTCTCCGGAAGATGTAACTTGGTATTGCGTGGTTTTGCTTGTTGGTATCTTAACGGATCTGCAAACTAAGCAATTACCACACCGATGGAACCCTTTGTTAAGAATTCTCATGGTTTTTTGTGGCTTAGAAGAAATGCTTCTTACCACGTAATTCTTTACATTATTGGCTCTTATGTATCACAAAGCGCTGCACTTACCCACTCCGGCTTGCTGCAGCTCACTCCCTTGGTCCAGGTTCACAGAGACTGTCACAGTGACAGTTCTCACACTCACCATCACTGCAGTCTTGGCATCCCACATTCCATGGGCGCAGCCATCTTGGATTCCATCACATGATCTGCAGCACCAATGAGGAGTCACCAGTTCAGTCCTCCAGCCAATCTGAGGGTAAGGCGCCCTATTTAAACTCTTCTCACTCTCTCCTCTGTGTCAGAACAACTTGTTCTATCAAGGTGCCTGATCCTGGTCCTGCCTGATCCATTGCCTGGTCTGATCCTGGTCCTGCTTGATCCATTGCCTGGTCTGATCCTGGTCCTGCCTGATCCATTGCCTGGCCTGATCCTGGTCCTGCCTGATCCATTGCCTGGTCATGTCTGCAACTCCAGTCCGGTCCTGTCTGCAATTCCACTCCGGTCCTGTTTGCAACTCCACTCCGGTCCTGTCTGCAACTCCACTCCAGTCCTGTCTGCAACTCCACTCCGGTCCTGTCTGCAACTCTAGTCTGGTCCTGTTTGCAACTCCAGTCAGTCCTGTCTTCACTTCAGTCTGGTCCTGGTTGTTCCCCAGTCCGGTTCAAGCCTTACTCCAGTCTGGTTCAGTTTGACTCTCACCATCCTTTCGGATGCCACACGTCATCTGGCCCTACTGGACTCTAACCCACGTGGTTCGATTGCCACACGTCATCTGGCTCTGTCGGACAGCTACCTTCCAGAATTCTCTGTTTGTTCACACCATCGCAAGACTCTTGAATTACGTATCATTGCATTATTTGTTTATGTACAGACACATCATTAAACCTGTACATTTCTCCTACCAATCCGCTCAGTAATCCTTGCTCCCGGCCCTTTTCTTATATTCCTGAGGTGCTCGCTCCAGCGTTCATGCAATTTTCGTGTAGTTCTACCAATATTGGGGCTGCGCCCATGGAACGTGGGATGCCAAGACTGCAGTAATGGTGAGTGTGGGAACTGTCACTGTGACAGTCTCTGTAAACCTGGACCATGGGTTGCCTGGTCTGATCCTGGTCCTGCTTGATCCATTGCCTGGTCTGATCCTGGTCCTGCCTGATCCATTGCCTGGCCTGATCCTGCCTGATCCATTGCCTGGTCGTGTCTGCAACTCCAGTCCGGTCCTGTCTGCAATTCCACTCCGGTCCTGTCTGCAACTCCACTCCGGTCCTGTCTGCAACTCCACTCCAGTCCTGTCTGCAACTCCACTCCGGTCCTGTCTGCAACTCTAGTCTGGTCGTGTTTGCAACTCCAGTCAGTCCTGTCTTCACTTCAGTCTGGTCCTGGTTGTTCTCCAGTCCGGTTCAAGCCTTACTCCAGTCTAGTTCAGTTTGACTCTCACCATCCTTTCGGTTGCCACACGTCATCTGGCCCTACTGGACTCTAACCCACGTGGTTCAATTGCCACATGTCATCTGGCTCTGTCGGACAGCTACCTTCCAGAATTCTCTGTTTGTTCACACCATCGCAAGACTCTTGAATTACGTATCATTGCATTATTTGTTTATGTACAGACACATCATTAAACCTGTACATTTCTCCTACCAATCCGCTCAGTAATCCTTGCTCCCGGGACCCGTGACAGGGTCACCCAATATTGAAACCGTGACATTCTGTAAACAAACTGAGGAAGAGGCCAATATTTTTAAATAATCCCCTCCATTGCTTTAAATTTGTCTCTAAATTTCGTGACAAATGGAACATTGGTCCCTTTCTCAGGTTTATTCCTCTTTTTCTCCTTAAACAGCTTCCTTCTCTCAATATTCCCTACGTCCTTCATAGTGGCCCTGATTTTTTCTTCATCGTAACCCTTCCTTAAAAATTGTTGAACCAATTCTTCGCCCTGTGCCAGGTAAGTCTCTTTTTTGGAGCAATTACGTCTAAACCTGACCAATTGACTCTTGGGCACTGTGCCTAGCCATCTAGGATGATGATTGCTCTCAACAGGTATAAATGAATTAGTATCGGTCGACTTAGAATATACCCTAGTTTCCAATTTACCGTTCCTTATAAATGGTTAGGTCCAGAAAATTAATGGTCTCTGTGCTTATGGTGAAACTAAACTTGATACCCATATCATTTGTGTTCAAATGGCTACAGAAATCCTCCAATGAGGTACGGTTACCTTCCCGTAAAAAGATAATATCGTCGATGTATCTAAGAAACATCGATAATTTATCTTTACCATCGTGATGGGAATGTACTGCCACCTCTTCCCACCAGGCCATGAAGATGTTAGCATATGGGGGCGCAAACTTCGTCCCCATAGCCATGCCCATAATTTGCTAGTAGAAGTCACCACAGAACCAAAAATAATTGTTCTGCAGTATGAGGTCAATACTTTCAACATAGCATCATCACCAGTTCACCAAGTTGATACAGGAAACCTACATTTCATGTCAGCACATATGTGCATTAACCCCGTTTATCAAAGTTTCCTTAACAAACTGTCATCGTATATCTCCCCGTTTTGAGACCTATTAGAGGGACGTCTTGCGAGTATATAGAATCCCACGGTATACCTGCAGTCCCCCTCTACTAAACATGAGCCTCCCTGATTCTATATTCCCTCCAGGACCTAGAAGCATCGGAGTTGCCTGGCTTCATGCAAGCAAGGATTTTCTGCTCAGCCCTTTCTATGATATAAGGAATGAGCTCTTATTTTTAAAGTAAGAAGCACATTATGCATATGTATAGGTATCGGTCAGGCACTGATTACTACGTGAAGTTCCCTAATTATTACGGACGGCCCGTTCAGACACATTTAGGTACGCATTGTCAGTGTTTAGTACCTTTTGTCTATCGGCTGTTCTATGTGTCCAGAGGAGCCCTTGATTTTTCATTATATTAAGCGGTAGATCACTACCACTAGGACCCAGGAGCACCAGATACACACAGTTGAATACGGGCAATGAGTCTCCTTTGAGACCATCTGTAATATGAGCCACAAGTCCCGTCTTTTTGAGTAAGAAGCTTAGCATTGTAGGTGCAGTTTATGTACCTGTGAAGTACTAATCAGACACAGTATGTCTGTGAGATGGACCCTGCAGTTTCTCGTTTATTAGACAGCCTATCCGGATATATCAGAAGTATGCCGAGTCTATGCCTATTGTCCGTCAATAAGAAGTATCCTTATTTGTTTAGATTAGCTCCCCACTTTTTCATATTATACGGAAGTTCATCCCCTTTAGGACCCAGAAGTGCTGGATATGAACGGCCGAACACAGGTAATGAGTCTCTATTGAGACCTTAGTTGTTATATAAATGATCAAGTTCCTATCAGTAGAATAAGATTTTGAGGAAGTTTCAGTTTGTATGTGGAAAGGAAGCTGTAGCTACAGATGTAATGATGGTTTAGATTTTTTACTTATATGAAGTTTATAGAGTTTGCATGGACAACGATTAGAATCAGGTGGATACAACTGACGTCATCATTAGAATATAAGACCCGGTGACTGAATACCCATTAAGCACCTTGAAAAAGAATAGACACAGTATTTGAAACGCGTTGGTGGATATAGGGTGAGACCCAGACACTTATTCCCCTGTAAGGGACCCTCTCTTCCTTCCCGATATCCATGTATAAGGGCCTTTTTTTTTTACTGGTTATCATTGGAAGGTATAAAATCTTGGAGGATAGGCAGAACTCCTTAACCTGGGTGGATTATTTCTACATCTGTTTGTTACAGTCGGCCAGAGGGATTTTCACCAGGGGCCCGGAGTCTATGTCAGACACCAGGTGTTCACTAGAGCCTCTAGTGGTGAGGATAGTCTGGGCTGCTGGGCTGACAGGTCGTGCCCCTGGTGATCGTCCCAAAGGGGAACTGCAGCGTGGCTTAGGCTGACTGGAACCCAGGTAATCACAGGAACCCGTGCATACAGGATAACACGTTGACAATACAACTGCGCTCTCATAAACAGTAAGGTTTATTGATACAAATATAGGCACCCTTGTAAACAGTACAGAAGTAATGCAAAGTACACAAATATAAATAGCCAGGTGTATATGGGAACCCACCAGCAGGGGAACCATGAGGAGAGTAACAATAGCCCTAGGTGTAATCAGGCTATCTCCTATACAGAGTACCAGGCTATAGTGTAACTGCACTACAAGTCCCAGGAGAACAACGGAATAGTACTGAGATGTAACAAGTACTAGCAGAGGAGACAGATGACAAGTCTACCTAACACTGCAAGCTGGAATAACAGTGGAGCAACGCTCTAACAGAGATGGTAATAACCACTAGGTGAGACAGATGGCTAGTCTACCTAGAATACACTGCAAGCTGGAATAACAGTGGAGCACAGTGATTTTTTCTCTGGTACTGATGTTCCCTAATTGAATAGTTAAAAGTCTGTGCTATTTATATAAACCCATTCTGATTACAACCTACAAAATTAAAAATGCAATTATGTATATGTCTATGCACTGCATTTCTAGGTGGGCAATGATATTATATTATGCTGCTACGCCCGATTATCTGTGCATGCTGTAACAACTCCTATAATGGTAATAAAAGCTCAGATCTGTATTTTTCTACCATCGCCTGCTTGTTCAAAAAGGAGTGTTCTGGACAGTGCTCATCTTGTGAACGTATCATTTATGCAAACAAATCGACCATTGCAGCAAACGACTAGAACTGTTCTCCAAACTCAACATTGTTATGACGCTTTTTTGATGTGTGCATTGTACTTGACATTTCTCTTCCTTATGAGTCGCTGTATTTGTACAGTCACTCCCGCCCCATCCACCTGTCAGAGGGAGGAGACATGTGACGCCACAAAAACTCATTTTGCAACCTTGCGACACCACTCGGATCACCCGGATCTCCAGTGGGGATTCTCCACACAGCGCAGCGATGTCTCCCAATGCAGAAGTTCCTCCGTCCCGTACAGCGCGGGTCATGTCAGCGCTATTCTATGGATTTACCTCCTTTCTGATAGTCCTCTTTAACAAGTCTGTGCTCACCAGCTACAGGTAAGGAGGAAGTATAAAAAAAGTGGTATTGTGAAAGCTAAGTAGGAGGTAAAGTACAGTAAGAAATACTCCCTACTAATCTGACAAAACTCTTTTACTTCACCACGAAGTTTAAACATGATATGGAGTGAAAACTACATTTGCACAAGTTAGGGCTAAATTAGGAGTAACTGCATTACTGCATAACAAGTTGCAAAATTCGGCCAGCTTCATATTCAGACTCCAGCTTCTTATTCAGACTCCAGCTTCTTATTCATTATATGTTATTTTAAAATAAACAAATGTAGTGCAAAAAAATTTGAACTTTGTAGATAATTCAAATATTATCTCTTGCACACATTTTCATTTTATTTTGATTTGTCAAGTAAGATTTTGGGCATGAAATAGGGTGGCAAAATGGGCACAGACACTGTATTTGACCATTTTGAATAAGTAGCTGCAGTTTTGAAAGGGTTAAATGGTTTTGGGCAATAAATTTTACACATGGAATCAACAAAGGGTGGTCATGTGCACTTGACCCACAATTATTTTGCGTTGCCTGACATCGTTCTGGGCATGAAATAGGGTGGCAAAGTGGGCACAGACACTGTATTTGACCATTTTGAATAAGTAGCTGCAGTTTTGCAAGGGTTAAATGGTTTCGGGCAATAAATTTTATACTTGGAATCAACAGAAGGTGTCCACTTGTACTGAACCCACAATTAACTTGCATTGCCCGACATCGTTCTGGGCATGAAATAGGGTGGCAAAGTAGGCACAGACACTGTATTTGACCATTTTGAATAAGTAGCTGCAGTTTTGCAAGGGTTAAATGGTTTCGGGCAATAAATTTTATACTTGGAATCAACAGAAGGTGTCCACTTGTACTGAACCCACAATTAACTTGCATTGCCCGACATCGTTCTGGGCATGAAATAGGGTGGCAAAGTAGGCACAGACACTGTATTTGACCATTTTGAATAAGTAGCTGCAGTTTTGCAAGGGTTAAATGGTTTCGGGCAATAAATTTTATACTTGGAATCAACAGAAGGTGTCCACTTGTACTGAACCCACAATTAACTTGCATTGCCCGACATCGTTCTGGGCATGAAATAGGGTGGCAAAGTAGGCACAGACACTGTATTTGACCATTTTGAATAAGTAGCTGCAGTTTTGCAAGGGTTAAATGGTTTCGGGCAATAAATTTTATACTTGGAATCAACAGAAGGTGTCCACTTGTACTGAACCCACAATTAACTTGCATTGCCCGACATCGTTCTGGGCATGAAATAGGGTGGCAAAGTAGGCACAGACACTGTATTTGACCATTTTGAATAAGTAGCTGCAGTTTTGCAAGGGTTAAATGGTTTCGGGCAATAAATTTTATACTTGGAATCAACAGAAGGTGTCCACTTGTACTGAACCCACAATTAATTTGCATTGCCCGACATCGTTCTGGTCATGAAATAGGGTGGCAAAGTGGGCACAGACATTATATTTGACCATTTTGAATAAGTAGCTGTAGTATTGCAAGGGATAAATGGTTTCGGGCAATAAATTTTACACTTGGAATCAACAGAGGGTGGTCACGTGCACCAGGGTGGTCAATATGCCCCAGAACTAACCATGTTGCAAAGGAGAGCAAATTATTATTATATATATTTTTTTCCCTGCTGATTTTTGCTTCTTGAACTATTTTAATTTTAAACTAATTTAAAGCAGTTAGTAATGAGTGTGCTTTATTATGATGTACATAAATAGACCCCATAAGGGAAAAATATTCATTTAAAACAAAACAATTTCGTTTTTCAATGAACGTTGCTGGTCCAGACTGGAGCCTGGCAGTTTGGTTCATAAAATTTACTAATACTTTCCCCTCTTGCGAGGTCCCATGATGATCTGCTAGGTCGTTTTCAAGTCCTGACATGAGAACACTGCACATTCATGTTGGGACTTTGCCATTTGCAGTCTGATGGGTCACCCGGTCAGATGAGGTTTTTGTTTTTTTATGTTTTATTTAATTAATTTGTCATGTTTATGTATTCCAGTGGTCTCCCCATACATACGCTCCCTTTTTCCTCCCCCTAAAACAGCTATTAGGGGAGCAAAAGAGGGGGTAAATGGGGACATTAAAATAGGGATGAGAGAAAAAAGTGTTGCAAAACTTTGTACTAATGGGACAACTCAACTGGAATATATTATGTGTGGGTATGATTACTGGCAATGCAATGGATATATACTGATGGGTAATAAATAATTATCACAACATATAAATAAATAAAAGCTCTATGGATGGAACCGAATAAAATAAGAAAATAAATAATTGCTATATAGAGGATATTTCAATACAAGGATGAGGCTAAGGCACTAAATACATAGAACGGAGTACATTAATTAAATAAATATCACAATCAATAGATGGATACCACACTAATAAATGAATAAATAAATAAAAACTATATGGAGAATGTGACGTTGAGGGAATGAATAAACAAATAGAGCATGAGCACTAAATACAGGGGTACAAATAGAGTCCTAATAAAACAAAAAAAGGTAAAAAATATAACTGTCCTTGAAAGTCCATGTAATAAACGATAACATTTATATAAAATCTCCTTTCAACCTCAATTGAAGTACTTAGTATCTAAAAATAAGAATAAGAGTGAAGAGAGATAGGGATAAATGAATAACAATATATTTATTAGTAACATGAACAGAGTAAAAACATTGAATAAATATAGAGTAAAAAGATGTAATAGTAAGGTCACGTGGACCTCCGGCCCATGGAACGGGTGCCGCACTTCCCTTGGATTGTGAGCAGTCCTGGCCAGCTGGTCACAAGATGGTAACGGGAAACGGCAACGAGTCCAGGAGATAACGCCCAGCGTCCTCGAGGAAGAGCTGCAGCGATGGTGCAGTAGAGTGGATAGCAGATATGCGAGGTCCGTCCGTCAGAGAGCAAGATCCCCAGGGTCCACATGTAGTGGGTTTGGCCAGCAACGCGTTTTAGGATCACCTTTCTCAAGCTGTGTGGGATGGGGACATTGCTAGAATACTTACCCATATTTTTTACTCTGGGAGCGGAGTGTTAAACTCTGCTCCGACATTATTAAATATAAAGAACAGCCAGCTCTTTATATGAAAAGAACGGGCTGGCGGAGACAGCCTATATTTATATGAATCACCATGGAAACGTCTTTTTTCAATAGCATTCCATTGTTTATAAATAGGATTAACTTAATCCTTAAAACACATTCCTATTCGGATGCGCCACCGCCGTAGAGGTGAGTAACTCTTTCTGGGGACTTTTAGACTTAGGGGGAGGGTTAGTGTTAGGCTCCGGGGAAGTTAGGGTTAGGGCCATGAATGGGGTGTAAGGGATAGGTTGCAGGGATGGGGGGTTAGCAGTGCTCGAAGTGGGCCGGTGTGCGGCGGTATGACATGCCGGCAATTCTAAAGCACTGACTGTGAGACAGTTCTGAGTAAGAATACAGCTGCTCATAGAATTTTTAGATTCTATGAGAGGCTGTATTTTTACTCAGAGCGGTTTCACAGAGTACCGCTTACAGACGGCTGCCGCCCGTTGACAGAGCTGGCTGTGCTGTGCACAGCCGCAGCTCTGGTTAGTAGATGCAAGCGTCTTTAGACTGCAGAGCGCGCGCCGCAGAGGAGAGAGCCGGAAGACGCAGGAAAGGTAAGTTTATTCGTTTTTTTTAAAAGTAGTTTGGGGATGGGAATTTGGAATGGGGGTTTGGGAAGCTGGACTGGAAAACGGCAATAGAGCTGAATGGACACACAGGGGCTATTGTTGCTGGACACAGAAGAAGGATCAATAAGGCTGGGTGGAAACAACTAAGGTGATGAGCAATACGACTGGCTGGTCACAGAGGAGCAATACGTCTGGGTAAAGTGAAGATGGGGGCAATAAGGCTGACTACACACAAAGTGTGCGGTAATAAGACTTTCTGGACACAAGAGGGGCAATAAGGCTGGGCAAACTGAAGGGGGACACAGTCTAGACACGGGGACAATATGGCTGGGTAGTCACTCATAAAGAGGGTCTGGCTGAACATAGAGAGGGGAGCAATAAGACTGCTTGGACAAACAGGGAGGGGACAATAATTCTGACTGGACACAAAGAGGGGGCAATAAGGCTGGCTGGGCATACAAAAGAAGGGATAATAAGGTTGGAAGGACAAACAGAAGGAGGGGACAAGGCTGACTGGGTACAAATAAAGAGGGGGCAATATTGCTGACTGGACCCAGGAGTAGGGGCAATAAGGATTGGTGGACACAGAGGGGCAATAAAGGCTGACTGCAAACTAAATGGGAGTAATAAGGCTGTCTGGACACAAGAGGGGCAATAAAGCTGGGCAAACAGAAGGGGGGGACAAAGTCTGGACACAGGGGGGACAATATGACTGGGTGATCACTCATAAAAACGATCTGTAAGACTGGCTGAACATAGAGAGGGGGCAATAAGACTGTTTGGACAAACAAGGAGGGGACAATAATGCTGACTGGACCCAAAGAGGGGCAATAAGGCTGGCTGGGCACACAAAAGGAGGGGTAATAAGGTTGAAAGGACAAACAGAAGGAGGGGACAATAAGGCTGACGACCCAGGAATAGGGGCAATAAGACTGGGTGGACATACATAAAGAAGGGGCTATAAGTCTGACTGGACACAAAGAGGGGGCAATAAGACTGTTTGGACAAACAAGGTAGGGACTATAAGGCTGACTGGACACAAATAAAGAGAGGGCAACAAGGCTGGCTGGGCAAATAAACAGAAGGAGGAGACAATAAGGGTGACTGGACACAAATAAAGAGGGGACAATAAGACTGGCTGGACACAGAAGGAGAGGGCAATAAGGCTGGCTGCGCAAACAAAAGAAGGGGCAATAATGCTGGTGGACAAAGAAGTAGGGGCAATAAGGCTGGCTGGGCACACAAACGAAGGGGCAATAATGCTGGTTGGACAAACAGAAGGAGGGGACAATAAGGCTGACTGGAAACAAGTAAAGAGGGGGCAATAAGAATGGCTGGACACAGAAGGAGGGGCAAAAAGTCTGGGTGGACACTCATAAAGAGGGGGCTATAAGACTAGCTGGACAATGAGGGGGCAATAAGATTGGCTGGTTACATAGAAGGAAGGCTGGTTGGACACACAGAAGGAAGGTGCAATACAGCTGGCTGGGCACACAAAAGGAGGGGCAATAAGGTTGGTTGGAGAAACAGAAGGAGAGGATAATAAGGCTCGTCTGCCCCTAGAAATGGCACTGTGTGGGAGCTATCATTGTTTTTCCCTAGCGCTAACCAGATCATTTAATTAAACATGAAGCGTTCAGTGTAGAAATCATGAACCGCATGACATACACAAAATGGGCCGGATCCAGAACTATGTCCGTCTTCCATAGATGGACTTAGTTGAATAAACAGTAGCTACTGCGGATGCGTAGTAGCTATTGTACGTAATAAAACCAGAATGGAAGCTGCTCAATCAATTTATTAAGTAAATGTTAAACAGGTGCATGAAAGGCAGGGGGTAACCTGCTAGCCACAGAAACAAAGGGAAAAATTACCTCAGCACACTGCCATAAACCAGTAACAAACTATACTGTTCTATCTGTAAAATAAAACACAGAAATGTTCGTTACGCATATTTGTACAAATATGAGATAAGCCACCAGCCACCGTCAAGGCCTTTTGTTAGTTTGTTACTGGTTTATGGCAGAGTGCTGGGGCAATTTTTCCCTTTGCTATTGTACGTAATCTGCGTATCGTTTCGATACGTACATTGCGTATATGCGGTCTAAAAGACCGCATATACGCAATCTATGTATTGAAACGATACGCAGATTACGTACAGTAGCTACTACGCATGCGCAGTAGCTACTGTTTATATGTGATTACTCAGTGTTGTCCTGTTTACTTTGCCAAACTCATGACACATCTTGTGCTGAAATTTCCATACCCCCACTTCTAAATTTCCACTTCGAGCACTGGGGGTTAGGGTAATGGAAGGGGATGATTAGGGTAAGGTTTAGGGAGAAGGTTGGGTATAGAATACTTACTTACCTTTCGGAGTACCATGTTTGGTGCTCCAGGGATTGATTGCTATGCCTCTTTGAGGCATTAGCAATCATTTGCCCAGCCAGTTCTAAACTGGCTGGGAGCAAATGGCCCTATCGAAATAGGGCCGTTTGCAATGGGGACCCACACCCCAATGGTCATACACACCATTTTGATAAAGCATGCCAGAGGGTTAACAGCCAGCCGCTACAGTGGAAGAGGGTAAATATCGGAAACTCTATTTATATTTAATGAAAAAGACGGAAACCCTATTAAATGCAGTGAAAAAAGTTCCGCAAAAGCCAGATGTACACATTTTGCCATATACACACTTTGCCATGTACACACTGAGATCTCACAAAACACCTAGATATACACTAGAGACACAAAAAGGTGGAAACAATATTAAATGTATGGGAAAAGCCAGAAACCCTAATAAATGCATAGAAAAAGTTCCACAAAAGCCATATACGCACACACTTTCTTATATACCCCGAATTTACACAAAAATACCTGGATTCACACAAAAAAAGGCAGAAACTATAAAAACATAGGGGACTATATAAATTCATAACTCCTAACTGTCCCGATTTTGGGTGACTGTCCCACTTGCCTTCCCGATTCTCCCTGTAAGTGTACTACCCTGGTTTTCTTATTACAATGTTTATTTTGTACCATGCGTTTCTGCTAAAACAGACAGAGTGTTATGAAGAAATAGGAGTTTGGGCGATACCAGGGTGGAGTTTGGTGGGACCGAGGCAGGGCTTCTTTGTTCGGGATTGAAAATGTTGGTATGTATGTTAATGTGACTAGAGTTGTCAGTGCCAGATTGGGATTGCAACAATCCTGAGCCATGTGACCAGTATTTATAATTATTTGCCTGTCTTTGGATCTTCTGCTCTCCTCTAGTCTTCTTTTGCAGCAGTAGCATGCTCTTATGTTATCATTTCTTTTGTACATGCCTGGCAAGGTTCTATACATGCACAGAAGAGATGAAGACTGAACACTAAGCTATCACCAGAGAAGAAGCAAGCAAAGGAGCTTTTGGACAGGTAAACACCCTTATACCGCTTTCAGATCTCCACGCCGGCAAAAATCTGGGTTATTCAACCCAGGCTATTGCCAGGTGTTTAACAAAAACCCCTGTTATGTCCAGCATGGTAGACACAGGAAACTTTGGGTCCCGGGTCTGCCCTAATGTTGTGAAAGAGCAGCACACAGCTACCAGGGAGGGACTTGTTTACTGTTGCGAATCTACAGTAACAAATCCCTCCATTCGGGTGTATTAGATGAGATCCAGGTTGATAAACTCATGTCAGCACCTTCCACATCACCATCAGACACAGGAAAAACCTTTCTTTTTTTCCCAGGTTATTAAACCCTTGGGACCAGCACCTTGGCACCTTTCAGATCACCACCATAAACCCAGGTTTTTAGTGGTGATCTGAAAGGGATCTATGATAAAGTGTGTGTTGTCATTCACACTCTTCCTCACTTACTAAATCTCAAGATTTGATTGAACCCATACCGACGGCAGGGACACTAGATGAAGAGAAGCTCAGCCTAGTGTTGTAGAAGTCTTTCAGCTCATATAATGACTTGACAGTATTCAATAGAAATTCTGAGAAAGAAAGGGAATCTGTTTTGTCCCCATCTTCCTTCCATATTAAATAAATCCTATAGTAATGGGGTGCAGTACAGCAGTGATTCAACTACGGTCCTCAGTGCATTTTTATAGATCTCATGACTGGAGTATAGCTGTGTGCTGACTGTTACATTTGGTACTCATGATATCACTTACTATGTACGGAGACCTGGAATATATGAACTGTTAAGGGTCCCTAAGGAAAAAGTTTGGGAATCATTGACATACAGTAGTGGAAGACTGTAAATGCCTTAATAAATGTTTTCATTCACATTTCCTATAATTTCTCATTATGTTATACTGTACTAAAGGCATATCACCTAAGGCATACCATGTCATAATAATATTACAAAAAGAACACCTAAAAATAGAACCTGTGCTACTAGTCATAATAGTATATCATAAAGTAACCTACTTTCTGGAAAGTAAATGTTATTTTTTTTGACCCAATGTTCAATCTATATGACACATGCTTTGTAGTGTACAATATACTTGCCAACTTTTTCCAAATAACTTAAAAAAATTCAGTATGTAAATAAACTTATGAAGAATACCCAAAACAATAAATTTTTCATTTATTAAAGCATATCATTTCATATGGAATAAATATTTCAGCTCATTGTTTAAAAAGTTGAATTAATACATTAAGGTAAAAAGTGCATAAGAAAAACAAAAGCACAATATATATATTTAACAGGTGCTATCCAGACTTTGCGGTAATGGCAAAAACGTAGTGCAGTAAGAGGCTGTGTATGTTGTAATAATAATATTGGACCAAATCCAGACTTAAGTAAAGGTGGTGTTTTTCACTCGTTTTACAACTGTGCACGCAGCATACTTTCATCACGGCTCTGGATCCCCAGTATCTATACTTCCGTGCTACAAGTCTGTCTGATGATGGGGCGGGATGCATACATCACATAAAAGTGCAAGGGGGATCCATTTAAATGATATAATAAGGGTGTGTTTAGGCCCTTAGGACTTGCCCAGATTTCCAGACCATCACCATTTTACGTAAGAAAGGCACGAAAATGTTCTGGTATCGTAAGACCATACTTGAGAGGGGAGTTTCCTCTCTTCTGCACTGAAGACATAATACATACTTTGTGCAGCCAAACACCATGCTACCCACTTCAGAGAAGATATAGGGGCAGACTAGTGTGCTTAATATGTAAAGTCAAGTCATTCAGTTATAAAAAATGTTCTAATATAGTTTAATATCGGTGTGAAACTTTCTTGCTTTTCCCTCTCTTTCTTTACATGACTTTTTGCTAATTGTTTCTGTGGTGCATACTTGTAGACAAACATACAATGGGCTGGATCCAGACCTTGTTAAGGGCATGAACTTAGTTACTCAAGGGCTAAACCATGCTGATTGCATGGGAGTCATGTTTCATCTGTTGCAAACAGTATTAGAGTTGAGAGGTGATGTTTCCTATCTCAAGTCTAAATAACAGTGTGATAGTAAAGCTGGTCAGTATCTGTGTGCAGTAAGCAATTCAAAGATACATCCCTGCATGCAAAGAATACCATTAACTTGGCTCCCCCCTGAAATCAACATGGTTTAGCCCAGGTGTAACTAAGTTCATGCACTTAACAAGGTCTGGATCCAGCCCAATGTGTGTATATCTAATCTGCGCAATATGATATCCCCCCTTTTACCATCACATAGAATTTTTGTTTGCTCTCCAGAGAGGTTTTAGAAAGGAAATAATGATTTGTTTGATATATTAGAAAAACACATCCTTTAAATCACAACTTTTTATTTAAATTCTAGGTTTTTTTTTTAGTTTTTTTTAATGAATCCTTACTCTGACTCATGTCTGAACCACTATGCTCATTTTAAGTGATTTTAATGGGTATGGTTATGTAACGTAAACAACAGCAGTTAAAATGGACTTTGAAGTTACAGCTTCAGTTGACAAAAGGACAGAGGTTATATTGCCTCTTGACCAGGTTACTGGTCAGACATTTCCCATATGCACACAAAACAACAATCCCTCTAAATATTAAAATAGAAAACAGTGTAATGTAAATATAATATATAAAGGTTGTTGCTCAAAGAAAGACTAGAATAATGCTAAACCACCCAGGCACCTAGACTCATTATCTGCCATCTGGCTGCCCTGTCTCTGTGGGAACGTTGCAAGTTCCTCCTGGCCCTCCCTGCCACCCTCCTTTTCATCCTTCCTTTCTGTAGAAGAAATAAGAGCTTAATTCCTCGCTCTCTAAGTGAACTTTCTTAAATATCTCCAACTCAAACATTTCTTGTCTCCTCGCATCGCTGTCTACCCAACCCAAGCTTTGTCTGAGTTTGAATCTCTATGCCTTACTTCCATGTTCCGCTCGATCCTTTATGGGTTGCTCCTGAATGTAACACTGGGGGTGGAGCACAGACATGAGGGGAACTGGTAGAGATACCTGGGCCCTCTTTCCAAAGCAAGACTTCTGGGAAGCAAGTGGTTCATATTCACTTTATTCAAAGAAAATGCATATAAAGTATACTCAATGTAAGCTGGCTAAAATGTACCCAACCACGTCCTCACTCTGCTAGTGCAAATGTGGCCAACTGAGCACTTTTATGCATATTTGGTGGACCTGTCCTGGGATCGACTCTTTCTGGGATCGGGATGCAACTTTCCTCTCATCCTTCCTCCCAGTAGAGTGTTTACAAATAGACAGAGGAGAGACACACAGGACAATACAATATGAATAGGACAAACTGGGGCAAATACTTACGCAATCACACAAGAAGCTGGGGACTCCCCGAGGGGAAAAAAACACATGCATACAGGGTAAATTAGGTAACAAGGGAAGGCTGGGACACGAAGGTAGGAGAGAGATCAAGGGAGGAACAAAGAGGACAACGGGGAAGGAATAAGCAAGGCAGAGGATGGGACACTCAGAGATCACTGGCACAGAGCACGAGGCAAAGGCACTGGAGAAATGCAAGAGCAGGTCACAGGCTGAACTAACAGACGCTCTAACTGGCGTCTGCTGAGGGAAAGTGCAGGCTAGAAATAGAGGCTGCTGTCTGGTGATTGGATGGACGGAGATCAGTCTCCAGAGTGGAGATCCCGTTGCCATGGAGCCCGGAGGAACAACCAACCTGATGCCGACACATGAAACACGCGCCTAATGGAGCGGTCGCGACGGCGCCCACGTGGGTTTTGATTACTAACTAAGCAGCATGGTAATGCGAGCAAGGAGAAGCGTCGGGCAAATGACAGCCAGGACTAGAGGCAGCAGAATTAACAGGGGCAACGCTGGGTGAGTGGACAACAGTACTAATGAAGGCATATGTAACAAATAGAACCTAGATGTCTATCAGACATCTCCTCTTTTATTTTAAGCACCTTCTTAAGTCTGAATCAGGCCTATTGAGTTTTGGACATTTCTCAAACAAAATGTCATATAGGCATGTTAGAATCACCATTCCACCATCTCTCTGTCCAGTCCCTCTCTCTGGGTACTGATGGTACAGCAGACTTTAGTTATAACTCGTGGTAAATATTAAATATAATTGCAAAAACGACTACTGTATTGTAAGGCAGGTGATTTGTTGATTTGTACTCATATTCAATCCACACACCTCTCACCTACATTTAACAAACACAAAAGTATAGTATTTACATAATACTCCAACATCTGCTGTCAGTATCATATCGAAGAACATTTAGGGCCAGATTTACTAAGCTGTGGGAAAGGAAAAGTGGTGCTGTTGCAACCAATCAGATTCTAGCTCTTACTTTACTATTGCATACTAAAAAATGTCAGCTAGAATCTGATTGGTTGCTATGGGCAACATCTCCACTTTTCTTTTCCTGCAGCTTAGTAAATATGGCCCTTACAGTCTTCATCCTCTATGGTTACCCTTGAATCATGCAGAACCGGTTTTACAGTCATATCTTTTTTGTGTATAGCACTTATACAAACATATTCTAAAAGCAAAACTATGTGCTTACTTTATCATTGTCTAACAACTATTTTGATACTTAAGGGTGTTTGACTCACTCCACCACCCCTCCTCAGCCATTGGAAGGTTAAGTATAAGAATGAATATAATATATGCAGATGCATATGCATATGCAAATGATCTTAATGTGACTGCACACTACGTTATAAGCTGGGCAACTATCATGCAGTGTATGACAAGGACTGATTTATTAGAATGCTGACAAAATTATCCAAAAACGACCTAACCTGATAATATGATTATTCAGTGTGCGTGAGTGAGCTAAGTACCCTATAAGGATTGTAGGGGGCAGTAGGGTGATCAAACTGCTTAGTAGTGTAGTGTGTAGCCTCTACACTACAACATTTTTCCCCCGGTATCTGAGTATAAGTTGCAAGCTGGAGTCATTGTATAGTATGTGGCTAGTTACTACTAGTTAAAGTTAGAGTTCTTTAAAGCATGATTGTTCTGTACTAAGAAGAAAAAAAAGGATTTCTCTAACTTTCTGTTGTAACTTAGTTGAAACATGTATAACATAGTTTAATCTGTAACTTATTTAAAAAAACAAAACAGGAAGAGCTCCTAGAATGTCAGTTATACATCTCTGGTATTGAAAAAATACCAGTGACACCACGTTAATAAAATTGTGCAATGGTAACCAGTGCTTGGACATGCTTTTTTAGGATCTGTGGCGGATACCTCATTGATTCTCTTTTGGACACCAGCTGACAGCCCACGCAGAATCAAAAATGACATTCCAGCGTCAACTCATGTCGCTAAATATGCAAAATCATGTGTATGGGCTAATAAAAACCAATAAGTTCTATACCTATTTTCTAGGATTCTTCATGCTAGTTGGTTAAGATCCTTATGTAATTTCAAGAAAATCACAGAAATATATACATTTTCAGAATGTAATACATGAAGGCCTATTGTGTACCCCCTTATGTTTATGGTAGATCGGTCTACAAATCTTTTTTTTTTGTATTTTCTTTTCACCTAAACAGCAAGTAATAAGCAGCAACACTTACAGATAATTGACCTGATCTAGATTTAGCCAGAAAAAGAAAAATATGGCTGATGCGTCTTGCCCAACTGTGTCAAAAACAAAGTATGCAAAGTCAAATGGCTGGATCCAGACTTAAGAAGGAGTATGAAATTAATAGAGGAAAGTTACTCCTGGGTTAATAAACCGTGTTGATTTCAGGGGAGTGTAAAATGTATTAGAGTTTAAGGGGAGGCGTTTTCTAAAGCTGGTCAGTATCTGTGTGCACTAAGCAATTCAAAGATATTTCCCTGCATGCAAAGAATATAATTAACTTGACTCAATCTGCAATCAATTTGGTTTAGCCCAGAAGTAACTTTCCTCTCTTAGGACCGGATCCTGACCTAATAACATCAGGTCACTTATGCATGCAAGGTGTGTAAGTGGCCTGACTTCACACGCCCTAAAGATGTTTCTCTAGGGTTAGTAATTTTCAGAGGAGATGGGCTGTGCTTCCCAGGAAGCATGCAGAGTGTACAGTGTGGGAGGGGGCTTCCACACTGCTGCGGATCACCGGTTGTATGGGTCGCTGATCTGCACGATACAGTTAATGCAGGCTTATGGCAGACGTTTTCCATCTGAATCCGGGCCTTAATTTCATGCTCCTTCTTAAATCTGGATCTGGCCCAAAGGTCTCTTTGGGCGAGATTTGCTAAGCTGCGGAAAAGAAAAAGTGGAGATGTTACCCATAGCAACCAATCAGATTCTAGTTGACATTTTTCTAGTATGTAATAAAAAAGTGAGAGCTAAAATCTGATTGGTTGCTATGGACAACATCTCCACTTTTCCTTTCCCGCAGCTTAGTAAATCTAGCCCTTAGTCTTATCCAGTCTACATACCTAGTATGGGATATTCTACGATTGTATTTTTAGCTTTATTTTTGTCCTGTTTAAGTTTTCCTAATTGTTATTTAATTAACATGGTTATTGTAGATCGGTCTACAAACATTTTGTTTTTATCTTTTTATAAAAGCTTTTAATCCGGAGGGGTGGTCTTGGCAAAAAAAAAAAAACCATGCAGCGTGGGAAGTCCCAATTTCCATTGTGAGACTTTGCAAATTTCACACGCAGGCAAAGGGTATATATATACCCCAATGCCAGCCGACCTGTCATTGGCGCCGGGATGTCCTGCTTGCAGGACATAGTATGCGACGTCCGTATAGGGTTGTTTTTTTTGCCAAGACCATCCTTCCAGATTAAAAGTTTACAAGACTGGACCCCCATCAGACCAGGTAAGGATTTTTATTTTTATTTTCTGGCCAGATTATGGGCATTTTTTTGGATTTACTTTTTTGGAAGGGGCATATATGACTATATATTTTATGTATGTTCGGTAATATGTGGCACTCTTTATTATTTATTTATGGGCACTTGTGGCACTCTTTATTATTTATTTATGGGCACTGGTGGAATGTATTTTAGTTATTTTTGTGGGGGCATGTGAAGCGTTTTTTGTTTTTTTAAGGAGCAGGCACTGTATGTTTTTTTTAACCAACTGGCCATGTATAGGGATTTGTAACAGGGCATGCTGCCGATTGTAGTTCTACAAGCGCTAGCATGCCTTGTCATTCATGGGCATGCTTGTGCCTGTAGTTCTACTATCGGCAGTATGCCCTGTCGGCTG
>WWET01004868.1:0-26070 GCA_011038615.1 Limnodynastes dumerilii
CCGATCCTAATAATAATCATCAACATAGTGCCCAATAATAATAATCATCAACATAGTGCACGATCCTAATAATAATAATCATCAACATAGTGCCCGATTCTAATAATAATCATCAACATAGTGCCCGATCCTAATAATAATAATCATCAACATAGTGCCTGATCCTAATAATAATAATCATCAACATAGTGCCCGATCCTAATAATAATAATCATCAATATAGTGCCCGATCCTAATAATACTCATCAACATATTGCCCGATCATAATAATAATAATCATCAACATAGTGCCCGATACTAATAATAATAATAATCATCAACATAGTGCTCAATAATAATAATAATCATCAACATAGTGCCCGATCCTAATAATAATAATTAACAAATTGCCAGATAAAAATATTATTAATCAACATAGTGCCCGATCCCAATAATAATTATCAACATAGTGCCCGGAAAATATATATATGAACGAGCGCTTATCAGTTCACCTAATTGATAAAAACTATATATAAATATTTCTTAGAACCCTGAAGGAGTGTACCAGAATTAAATGATTCAAAATTGAACATAAACTACAAACTTATCACATTATATGCATTCACATAAAGCAGCGTGTAAGAGGAAAAGTGCAGTCTCCTTAAATTAGAAACCAAATATAAATAAATAATACAGCGCTAAATGTTGATGCTAATTAATGGAGATAGCATGAATAAAAACTTGAAAATCAGAATTATTTTTTTAGACTAGGATTGAGATCCGCTACCATAGCAAAATCCCGCCTATGTGCCCCCATGTTATCCCTACTCATCAGCTGCTGTTTCCTCAACCTCAAGATCATCATCAGGTGAAGGTTTTCTCTCTACGCCTTCACTTATTGAAAATCCACACACATTATAATCTAGCATGGAATTGGTTATTGTTTTTTACATGTTGTTTACATTTTTTTGTTGTATGTTTTATATTGAGAGATTTAAAGTTTGTATTTTAATACACTTCCAGGATAGAGGTTGCATCAGATCAGTTTTGTAAGGGAATACTGCAGGTGCCCAAAGCATGGGGAATTTTCACAAAAAACAAGACATGGCCTGGCACTCTAGCCATTACCCAGTAGCTAATCATGATCTTCTATCTTTAAAATAAAAGTGGGCCCGATTCAATTGAGCTAAAAGCATTCGCTGGCGTATTTTTAACGCTATTTTTTGCAAAATAACAAGCGCTATTTTTTTGCTATATAATTATTTAGCAGCGTTAAAAATACGCCATTTTTTTACCGATAGCGTTAATTAAAAATTCACCCCTATGAGAGGTGCGGATTTTTAACGCTGCCCTGTTTTTGCGACGTTTAAAAAAGTTTTTTTTTTCTATTAAATGTCCCCTTCGCTGCCTGCTCTTTTTGCGCAGCGGTAAAAAAAAATTGAATCGCCGAATTTTTATCGTTAAATTGCCGGCGAAGGTGTCGTATTTTTTCCGACGCAATATTTTTTAAAATACCACCGGCAATTGAATCTGGTCCAGAGAATTAGTCACAAATATCTGCAGACATACTAATAGCTAGAAATGTCCCTCTGCAGTGTTCACCGTCTGGTAGCTGGCAGAGTACTTGTTCTCAAGTGTTCTCTCCATGGTCAAGCCCTCACCTTAGTTAACATATACTCCCCCAACCAAGACCAACACGCATTCCTAGGGATGACTCTACAAAAATTAGATTCCCACCTAGAGGGTATTGTGCTGTGCGGAGGGGACTTTAATTGGGTGTTAGATCCCAGACTCGACTCTTCTTCTACACATCTCAGCCATTCGGAAAACCAGCATCGCAAGGTGCGGGAGTTCTTTCACGAGTCCAGACTGACCGACGCATGGCGAATATTACATCCCACAGATAGGGATTACACCCACAGGCACCAGTCCTATGCGCAGATTGACTATATATTCATTAGTCACAGACATTTGAATCTATTAGATAGTGCTTCAATCGGAGTAATGACTTGGACTGATCATGCGCCCACACATATCCGAATTTCCCTACCCAACTCTGTAAAACCCTTCTGGCCCTGGAAGTTCAATGAAACACTACTGCAGGATACTATACAACGGACTCTTTAGGCTATTAAAACATATATTGAACTCAACACATCCCCTGAAATGTCCCCAGTTACCCTATGGGAAGCCCATAAATGCGTCCTAAGGGGGAAATGTATTCAACTTGGGGCCTTGCTTAAAAAACAAAAAGCACACCAAAAAGAAATCTTGCTCCACAGAATCAAATCCCTTGAGACGGCGCATAAATCCTCCCTTTCAGGTTCCACTTTGTCCGAGCTAACGGAAACACGCAAGGCATTAAACTCTCTCCTCTCCAAGTCTATTAAATTTGACTATCAAAAATGCAGAAGTAAATTTTTCATAGGGAGCAACAAGACAGGACGTATGTTGGCCCAAGCTTTGAAAAAACAGAGAGCAAGTAATTACATCCATTACATAGAAAATGCCTCAGGACATCGTGTCCACAAGACAGAAGACATTGCGGCCTCTTTTAAGGCTTACTACACATCTCTTTATAATATATCCAATTCGTCCCAGTCACAACACGATCCCACAAGACAGTCCCTAATCCAATCTTACCTTGCTGAGGTCAATTTCCCGAAGCTACCTGACTCAGACCTTACCGCACTAAAACTCCCCTTTATGGCAACTGAATTAGACCAGGCCATCTTCTTTTCCCCTTCTGGGAAAAGCCCAGGACACGATGGCTTCACCATTAATTACTACAAAGCCTTTAAGGAACAAATAAGTCCCCTGCTTTTAAATGCCTGTAATGCCTTGTCTGATACCATACATTTCTCTAAACAGTCTCTGGAGGCTCAAATTGCGATCATACCTAAGGAGGGGAAAGACCATGGTCAGTGCTCTAACTACCGTCCTATCTCTCTTCTCAACGTTGACCTCAAACTCTATGCGAAGATGCTGGCGAACAAACTTAAACGCTTGTTGCCTGCCATCATACACTCTGATCAGGTGGGGTTCGTTGAGGGGAGGGAAGCAAGAGATAATACTAGTAAGGTCATAGACCTTATTCAGTACTCATACCAGTCAGACACTCACACCATTCTACTGTCAACTGACGCCGAAAAGGCTTTTGACAGAGTGGATTGGTCTTTCATGACGGGGGTCTTGACACACCTTGGTATCAGACATGTTTGTCTCCAGAGAATCTTGGCCCTATACCGTTCTCCATCTGCTAGAGTTAAGATTAATGGATCTCTTTCAGATTCCTTTCTAATAGCGAATGGTACCAGACAAGGCTGCCCCCTCTCCCCGCTGATTTTCATCTTGTGCATAGAAGCACTTGCCCGTGCGATTAGAGCTAATCCTAATATTAGTGGGGTCACATTTGGGTCCACAGAATACAAATTGGCCATGTTTGCGGACGATATTCTGGCGACCCTTACCAATCCAACCACATCTCTCCCGCACATAATTCAGGAATTTACCCGCTTTGGATCACTATCTAACTTCAAAATTAATTATTCAAAATCGGTTGCATTAAATATCAACACCTCTACCGTGGTGGTTGACCCATTGAAAAATCAACTGCCTTTTTCCTGGCACACATCACATCTGAAATATCTAGGGATCACCATAACAAGGAATCTATCCCACTTATTTGACTCTAACTTCATTCCCCTGATGGCCAAAATTAAGACAGAACTCTGTAATTGGACGCAACTACATCTCTCCTGGATCGGCAGGGTGAATGTTATCAAAATGGATACACTCCCAAAAATTCTCTATGTCATGCAGGCACTCTCCATCTTTATTCCCCCAAGCTGGTTTCATAGTCTACAATCGATAATACATGCCTTTATATGGAACGGTCGCCATCCCCGCGTGAAACTAGAGGTTCTTATGCGACGAAAGGAAAGAAGAGGTCTTAAACTTCCAAATTTTCAGGCATATTATAGGGCTACGCATTTAAATAGGATTTTAGACTGGACTAGGGGTACCCAATTTAAACAATGGATCCAAATTGAGGAGTCACATGTTAACTCCCCTATTGCTTTATTACCCTGGGTATCTTACATCCCACCATTATCCCACCCTACTATATATCCCACTCTTCTAGTATGGAAAAAATTACGCACTACAAATAACATCTCCACTAAGATAGGTCTCCTCACCTCCTTTCATGACAATAAAGATTTCCCGCCTGGTCTTTCACCGGGGGCATTCTCCGTGTGGGCTGAGGTAGGGTTGCTTCGTGTCGGTCAGTTACTGGACAGTGGAAAGCTACGCACATTTCCAGATTTACAGGAAAGCTGGAACCTTTCAAGACAAGAATTTTGGCGCTATATTTAAATTAGCCACTTCCTTATGTCAAAGGGATTAGTTAACATTGGGAGACCATTGACTCCTTCTGAGATCCTATGCTCCGCACAGCAGCAACCGACTCATGACATATCCTCTTTGTACGGCTTGATCATAGAGGACCTTTATCCACAGTTACCCAAATTCACCAAAGCGTGGGAGAGAGACCTGGGGGGGGCCATTGGATAGGGCACTTGGAACAAAATCTTCCAGCGTGTCTCTCTTAGTTCAGATAGTATCTCCGTAGTGGAGACCCTATATAAGCTTATATCTCGATGGTACAGGTGCCCTGATATACTAAACCGCTTGATACCATCTTACTCTAACCAGTGCTGGCGATGCAACGCTAGTGCGGGGGATCCCTTCCACATATGGTGGAGCTGTACGATTCTCCAACCATTCTGGACAGCTATCCATACATTGGCCTCTACCATTGTGGGTGAAGAAATCCCAACCGGACATATGTTCTGGTTGTTCCAAATAATGGATTGTTCAATATCGCATTTTAAATGTTCTCTCCTGCGCCACCTTGGTAACGCTGCCCGAAGTCGTTTACCATTACATTGGAAATCAGCACAACCCCCTACCATTTAAGAATGGGTTAATAGAGTGAATTTTTACTTGGAGATGGACGAACTTACCTCTGACCCAGCTACGGGGTATGAACGATACCGAACGATATGGTATAGTTGGCTTGAGTTCCAAACCTCAGACAAATACAAAGACCTCTTGCATATAATCCCTCCCGTCCTACCTAGTGTCACTCCTACCACTTGAGACCGCTTATTCTTATTCTTAATTTTAATCTAATATCTGAAACATGATATAGATATTGCATTCTGCACAGTGCGCTGTGGGTGTGACTACGATGCCATACCTAGACAATTGGATCCTCTCTGGGAATTACCCTCCTCACTCTCTCCCCCAACCCTAACCCTCTCTACTATTTTTCCTTTCCTTTCCTCTTCTCTTCTTTCTTTTTTCTCACCTTCAATAAAACAAAAATCAATTTGGAGTCGAATCTGATGCATACAAACTCACTTTATGTATTTTTCTTTGTCCGAAATATGCAACACGCTTTAACTATTGTATGCTATGAGTGATAACTGATGTCTAACAAGGTGCTATCTTATGTTATCAATTTTACATATCTGTTAAATTTATTTTTTTTTTTTTTTTAAATAAAAAATCTAAAAATTGATATTACAAATACAAAATAATGAAATAAAACATTCAGTTAAAAATACTATATTATGTATGAACATAAATCTTACAATTATTTAAAAGGTCTAACATGGAGATGAAATCCCAGCTCTTTACTATCGTCTTTAATTTAAATATGACAATTTCAGTAAAACTATTAACATTTTATTGCTAATATGTTGAATTATATTAGTATATTAGTATATTAATAACTCCAGACATTAATAATGGATACTATATTATAAACATTTATTGTTAAGTGTTTGGTTTTTGGATTACTATATCAAATTACATAGTTTATGTGTTATAATTATATGAGTACAAAGAATCTTTTTTGTTATCAAATATCTGGATGATTGTGTACAGATTCATACATTTTGCTGTGATAACCTTAAAGTCAGCTTTTCTTCTATCGTATTAATTAAGCAATACCATCCAGTTATTTGATCTCATATTATAATTTTTGCCACTTTTTAACTGGTGCTGTTCATACCAACTATTAAATGTTTCATGTTTTTCTGTTAATATAAATGGTATATGTGAATTCAATAATCCATAACCTTATTTGTATTGGGTCAGTGAATCAATTTTAGTTTTAATTTTATTATTTCTCTTACTTTTTTTGTATGTATTTATTTTTTATTTGCTGTGTTCTTTATCAATTTTTTTTCTTTTCTTTTATATAATATTATAACAGGCTTTTCTTGTTTTTGCATATTTTTATACTTTACAATACTTGCTTGCTATTATTTAAACATTTAAATGTATAATGGACTATGATACCACACCAAAAAAAAAACAACAAAAAAAAGGTCTAATTCCTAATCTACACCTGTTCTAATTAGTAAGAACGGAACTGACATAAATAGAGTGCCCTCTAGGCAGAGAAAATCACAATCTAATGTGAAGAAACGCCTTAAAGTGTTTT
The DNA here is from genome assembly GCA_011038615.1 of Limnodynastes dumerilii. Taxonomy (NCBI): domain Eukaryota; kingdom Metazoa; phylum Chordata; class Amphibia; order Anura; family Limnodynastidae; genus Limnodynastes; species Limnodynastes dumerilii. The sequence goes on from WWET01004868.1 coordinate 6,497, forward strand.
AAACTAGCCATGGAGGTTTTGTGAGTGAAAGATCTTTAATCATCTTCAGTTCATGCATGCTGAACTAACTTATATGGATGGCTGTTAGATATATATTTTATATTGAGAGATTTATGTATTTTAACACACTTCCAAGATAGAGGTTGCATCAGATCAGTTTGTAAGGGAATACTGCAGGTGCCCAAAGCATATGGAATTTTCACATAAAACAAAACATGGCCTGGCACTCTAGCCATTACCCAGTAGCTAATCATGATCTTCTATCTTTAAAATAAAAGTCAGAGGGCCCGATTCAATTGAGCTAAAAGCATTTGCTGGCGTATTTTTAACACTATTTTTTGCAAAATAACGGGCGCTATTTTCTTTGCTATTCAATTATTTTGCAGCGTTAAAAATATTTTTTTTACCGATAGCGTTAATTAAAAATTCGCCCCTATGAGAGGTGCGGATTTTTAATGCTACCCTGTTTTGTGCCCCGACAGAACTACAAGCATCAGCATGCCCATGCATGCCCTGCCAGCCAGGGGCCGCTGCTCAGGTGCCTTGGTAAATAAAAAAACTTTTTTTGGAACGTCGCAAATCACTTCCTGCTAGCAGGAAATGCCCGGCGCTAATGACAGGTTATTGGCCAGTGTCTGAAATATCGTGAGAACGCAATTAAATCTGGTCCAGAAAATTAGTCACAAATATCTGAAGACGTGTTTAAGCCACCCGTCATTTACAAGGCTTCTCTGTTAGGTGGTCCTAACTTTAAACTACAAAGTTTGTATTTTAATAAATACAATATTTAATAAAATAAATTTTTTATGGTTTCAACTTTTGTGGAAACTATATCTCAAATATGGATATTTTTTATTACCTTTAAAAAGTCTGATTTCAGGGCTTGAATAATAGCATCACATATGTCTGGAATTATCTCTCCCAAGGCCTGTGCTGAAATAGCACAGCTGAATTTTAAGTCTACAAATGACTTTGCAGTAGCTGAAACCTTAACGTGGACACCAGACGCTGTTCCACTGTAATGGCTTGTCTCATCCTTGTGTCTTTTTTCATGAATGAAGGAGAGACAATATTAAGCAAAGTAACAAAACTTTCATCCTCCATCCTGTATAAATTCCTGAAATCCTCAGGATTGTTCTCACGGATTTCACAGAGCAAGGGCATAGGAGAGAAAGAATTACATTTTAAGAGCCAATCCTTGGCGCAGAAACGACAGGGCCTCATCATCCTCTTCCTCCTTCTCAGAAAAACCAGGCCGAACATTGCACGTGCTTGGTTTTGATACACATCCATGATAAAAGTCTGAGATAAATAACACACAATATATTTTAATGCAAACAATCAATATATATATATTTGAAAATTATGTTAATTTAGATTTATATTCCACAAACATATAATGATTTCTATTACTGTTTCATTTCTTTAATTAAAACATTTTCATATAATGCTAGCACATTATGCTTTACATATGTATGTATATGTTTTACAATATATACCAATTTGTACGTGTATATATAGCCATAGAGAAAGTATTAAACAAATGTCTGCATAACAAAATTCATTCCCCCATCCACATTTTTAACACTACATCTGCAGTCCTTTTACCTGTGCTGAATATTTCATTATTTAAGTTTCACGTATATCCACAAGATATCCAAAACAGAAGCAGAATTCACAATAGCCCACAGGAAATGAATCATTAAACCTTCTTCTTGTTCCGGACTGCCGTCTCCAAGCGTGCTGTCAATCACCTTCTGCACTGCCTTTTATTTAAATCACAAACCCATATCACAGCAGAAATTTAGACTATCAAATAGTGTGAGCACATAACCGATTTATTTACGTTCGATCAACATGAAGAAAATTGTTGTTTTTTTTTATTCCGGACGATAATTGCATAGTCTGTGGAGCTGATATTGGAACTTTTATCAAGCAGAAAAATTGTGAGAAATGTTAGAAAAATCATGCTGTCACAATAATCTCTCTAGTGTGTGGCCAGCTTAAGACAGAAGTGAAATTAAGGACAGGCCAAAGTTGGTACAGAGGCAGTCCATAAGCAGGATTCAGCAACACCAAACCCACTAGATAAACAAACGATAATAATAATAATAATAATAATAATAATAATAGATTATTGGCAATGGTAAAATAATCTGGAATGGCAGACAACAACAAACAAGACTTGTATAGGAACTCTTGGAGTGGAGCTAAAACATGCTGGAAAATGAGTAGAACAGGTAAACAGGGATTGAAAAAGAGGTGAAGTCAGCAGAGCTGTTACTCCAGATATGAGTTCTGTGTTCAACCCCTTAAATCAGCTGTTAACTCATAAGACCATATTTAGCATGTCCTAGGATGGCAGACTACAATTTGACTATATCAGTTTATTTATAGTGTAACTTATGGCACTTTACCTAATTTAAAATTCATGTTTTGTCAATGAAATAAAAAAAGTTTGTAAATAGGCAGAACTTTTAAGAGTATAACAGGAGATCCTCGTCATGGGGACTTAGACTTATATTCAAGAAAATGTATTTATGGTTTCTATACATTACTATGTGGGGACTGATGTAGAGTCTTAGAGTAATATTGTGTAAACATGTTTATGCTTTCCCTAGCTGCCAACAAAATAGTCCAATAGCTGGGAAAATCATGAAGAACAATGCTGAATTCTTAGGCAGATCTCCTGACCCTGCTCTGCCATCCTAATAGGATTGACAACATGTTGGCTGCATCTTTTATGGAAACCATCTGATCCTATGATCACTCAGAAGCGAATCAGCACCATTTTGTTGGTGTCTCAACAAATCGATCAAGTATACCGGTTGCAGTCCCCGCTGCGATGGGCTGTCTTTAGAAATAGAGACAGATGACAGTTCCCTTTCGGATGTCTCTTTTTTTTTGAATAGGCAGCCTTTTTAGAATTTTTTTTAAATCAATGGTTGAGTGTGCCGATTGGACCTGCCGAAGAACCGCCGCTGACATCTCTGGAGAGGTGAGTAACCTCTCCAGGGACTTTTAGTGTTGGAAGGTTAAGGTTAGCCTCTTAGGATGGGAGGGTAAGGGTTAGGGCCATAGAAGGGGAGGGTAAGGGTCAGGCTGCAGCAGGGCCTGTGGGGACCCCTGGGCAACTAAATCGTGGGGGGCCCCTGCTTCACATTAACTTCTGTGCCCAGTCACCCTTATATTTACCTCCTGTTTGTCCAACCAGCTTTATTGCCCCCCCTTCTGTGTCCAGTCAACTTTATACCCCCTATTTCTGCGTTTTCAACCAACCTTATTGCCCCTTCCTTCTGTGTTCAACCAGTCTTATTGCCCCCTCTTTGTATCCAGTCAATCTTATTGCCACCCATCCTTACTGCCTCTCCTTCTGTGTTTATTCAGCCTTAATGCCCCCTCCTTCTGTGTCCAGGCAACCTTATGGCCCCCCTCTTTATTTGTGTCCAGCCAGCCTTATTGACCCCTTCCTTCTGTTTTTCCAACAACCTTTGTGCCCCTTCCTTCTGTGTCCATTTACCCTTATTTCCCCCCCCTCTTGGTGACCATTCAGCCTTATTGACCCTTAAAAAAAACCTTACCTTTGCTGCCTCTCCTCCGGCTCTGTCCTCCGCGGCGCATGCTCTGCAGAACTATAACGCTTACGTAACCTTTGGTCACGTGGTGTCTTGTGAACAGAGCTGCGGTTGTACATAGCACAGCCAGCTCTGTTCGGGCAGGGAGCAGGAGCGCTATGTGAAGACTCCATCCCCTTGCTCCCCCCCAGCCTATTCATACCGTTACAGTGTAAGAGGATGGATGTCAGTGATTGACATCCTCCTCTTAAGTACAGTATCGCAGCTGCCGGAATATGATGGTGGCTGTGATACACTGTGCTTAAGAGGAGGATGTCAATCACTGGGGGGTCTTAGGGTTAGGCTATAGAGAAGGAAGGGTTAGGGTCAGGCTGCGGGGAAGGGAGGGTTAGGGTTAGGGTAATGGAAGGGGAGGGGAGGGTCAGGGTTAGAATTAGGCTTATCATTCACCATGTTCTGGGGATCGATTGCTATGCCTAATCGAAATAGGGCCATTCTTTGCGCGACCCACACCCCCAGTATACAGACTATACATTTGATATAACAATAATTTTATAGTGTGTACCGCACTTACCAGCTAAAACAGGGACAAATAAACACTCAGCAAAACCATTTTGAACTGCACACGGAGGTTAATTCTAATAGTGCTAACAGAACTGGGATGGGAAATGGTGACTCCTAGCTCAATTCTGCAGTTTGCAGTTTAAAATAAAAAATATTCAGTATTTGTGCAAAATAAACAAAGCATTGCTCCTGTATACAAAATAAAATAAAATCACACATACATTGCAACTAGGTTTGACCAGTTATAGAATCACACCTACGCTGTTACTCTCAAATTCAGAATCAGACGCACATTGTTGAGTTGTGAACCACAATGTAAGCTCATGGTTTATGCAAATTTTACATTTTTACAGATGCAAGTTTATTTAAAAGGAAATAAATGTATCCCTTTTAACAGAAAAGATTGATTAAAAATATTGTACAATAGCTTTAGATTATAAAAAAAAATGCATATTTGTGACGTTTTCATTTTTATTTTATTTTACTTTCCTGTAATAGATCAGAATTGTTCAAACTTCTAATTTCTTAGCTTTTATTGCAATGCTGAAATCACTATGAAGAGGTTTTTTTTTATTTAGTATTCTAGAGGCTCCTATTGTGTTTTATCAAAGAATTGTATCTCTACAATTTGTACTCTACTCAGAGAAATCTCTATATTAGGTTCCTTTCATCATTTGATGACAACCCTTGAATATATCATTATTCAGTGATGGGTTATAAATTATAATCATTAGTCAGTTTTCTTTATATAATCTGATATATAAACTGTTTCTTTTTATCATCTCTTAAAGGAAGACAGCTGTCTGTTTGGGTCTTTTCTGATAGCAGTAATAGAATTGCCAAGTTATAAAAGGATTGCTAGGACACAAATATATTTGTTAAAGAAGTGTGTGGTAATATCATTATACATGCAATTAAACTTATCCTCTTGTATACTTGGGCTGGGTAAACATTGATAAAACTTTTTTATAGGTATGTCAAGGTTCTGTTTGCTCCCATTCAAACTCTGAAATTTCTAATAGACATGAGATGTATTCGGAATTTTATTACACAAAACCTTCATATGTAACAGACAGGAAGAAGTACTCGGTCTTTTAACAGAATGTTGAAATAATTAAAACTTTTTAAAAGAACTTTCTGCAAGATGCAGAGTTACACATTGCATAGCTTATTACAATATCAATAGTGTTTGGTCAAAATGTAATTGATATTTCTGTGTATGTAAGAAGTTGTATAGGGAGGTTTGTAAAATAGAATTCCAGAGACTGAAATCATTTAATGTAGCAATGAAATCCACATTGCACCTACCGTAGACTGTATCCCTTTTGTATCACCTTACCTTATAAGGTTCCTCTATCTTTCTCCTTTCACCTTTGTTCCTCCCCAGCATATTTATCCATTTCAGAATTCTCCTTTAAATCCCTCTGCTCTCTGTAGTGATTATGGGCCTGATTTAGATGCTGAAAATAAGAGCTTAAAGTTACACCTGGGCAAAACCATGTTGATTTCAGGGGGAGTCAAGTTAATTTGATTCTATGCATGCAGGGAGAATGCTTTGCTTTTACTTATTGCACACAGATACCTGATCAGCTTCACTTTTAAACTGCTAATTAGACTTGAGCTGGGAAACATCACCTTTTAACTATAATACTATTGCAACAAATTAAATTGACTCCCCTGAAATCAACATGGTTTAGCCCAGGTGTAACTTTAAGTTCTTATTTTCAATCTCTGAATCAGGGCCTATATGCCTGATTATACGATTATTGTAGATTGGATGAAAATTCACTCTAGTGTGTGTGGTGATTTTCCAGAAATCCCTGATAATCGTCCCAGAGAGGGTAGGGTCAGATAATTGCGTCAATCAGGATTCCTCACTTATTATTATTTCAAGGGTACGATATTGGCCATGATCCAGATGTGCGTGTGTCAGTTTGCTAAAAGTATTATTGCGTGATTTGCTAGAACTCATGCTCAGAACCAAGCCAGGCACATATGCTTCCTATTCAAAGTTCAAAAGTAAATGGCTGTGTATCGGCTTGCATTTGGCAGGGCGTTCCATGGGCGGGTGTGGGTTTAAGGACGTAGGACCGGATCCTGACCTAATAACGTCAGTCACTTACAATAAGTACTTACTAAGAAGTCAGTCACTCACGCATGTCTCATGTGCAACAGAAACAAAATTAAGGCCATATTTTGTCTGTGATGGCGATGGTTTATGTTCAAATTATCAGATACTCTACCATTTTCCCTGTATCCACAAACAGAAAATCATAATTAAAGAACAGAGGAAGGGGAAAAGAAATCAGCGCAAACCTCCAGCAGCTGAAGATATACCCCGGGGTAGTCTCACTCCCCAAAACACAAAAACACCAAAGAAGAAATGTGGAAATATATATGTACAAGCGCTAGAGGAGTCAGTGCCAAAACTATATAAATAAATTAAAATACACAGTATTGTCCACTTAAAAATACACCTATAGATATAAAGTGTATGAAGTCCACTTGGAAAATCTAGGGGATGGTAGACCTAGAAGCAATATGTCTATCCCCTCCCGGGGGTTGACACAATGAAGGGAAAAAAGGTGATAAAACAAAAATATTTATTACAATATGATTATAAATATACACCTAAAAAGAGGAACTAGAAGTCCATACCAGGGACATGATGAAAAAGGCAGGGTCCATGAAAAACATCCAAGATGTTAGAAAGGCCCGGGCAGACGCTTAGCAGGGGGGGACACCGATCACCTGGACGGAGCTCTGGCTATAAAATTATATACACAGTAAAGTCCACTTAGATAAACACATATATTGATATATACAGTATAGTCCACTTTGATGATTTAGGGGATGGTGAACCTAGAAGGTGATATGCCTATCATCTCGTGGGGGTAGACATATTAAGGAGAAGAAAGGTGATAAGAAAAATATTTATTACAACATAATACAAATATACACCTAAAAGGAGGAACTAGAAGTCCATACCAGGGACATGATGAAAAAGGCAGGGTCCAAGAAAAACATCCAAGATGTTAGAAAGGCCCGGGCAGACGCTTAGCAGTGGGACGCAGCGATCACCTGGATGGAGCGCGGGATACCTCATGAAGCTGGCTGACAGACGCGTTTCAGGCTCACACTGAGCCCTTTCTCAAAGTCCTCTCATTTGAGAAAGGGCTCAGTGTGAGCCTGAAACGTGTCAGTCAGCCAGCTTCACGAGGTATCCAGAGCTCCATCCAGGTGATTCAAATGTTTTCTGTTTGGGTATCTGTGAAAAATGAAAGTCTGGATCTAGCTCATAGTACAGGATTCAAAGACCTGATCGCTCTGCATATCACTGCTGTATCTAAGCATCTGGGTGGGTACTTGGGAAAATAACTCCCATCTCTCACCTGATCTATTTGAAATTATAATTATTGATGGACAAGAAGTCTGGATTGACTGGCCCAAGTCAATTTAAATAATAAACCCCTCCTACTTGTTAGCACAACTCACTCTCCTGTCTGAAGCTGTTAGCAGTAACAAAGGTTGAAAGCCTGGATTGTGTGGATTGCGATCTGAGATGATTCTGAGCAGTCAGGAAATGTCTACTTACCAGAAGTCTGGATATGTTCTATAGACAATTATAATTTCTATTAAAAAAGGAAATAAACACAAAAGAAAATAAATGTAAAACAAAAAAATAGTATATTCTAGTGGATCTATCCAAACATTTTCCTTGGAAATTCATTCACATGAAAAACAAACGTCTAGATCACAGCTCATAAGTCTTCGGAGCAAGACTATTATAATGTCTATGAGCTGATTCCACATCTAAGAAGGTCACACGACATGCGGAAGTCTGGTGACTTACTGGCAGCACGCACTAGATATTCCACAAACAAAGCTCCTATCAGATGGAGTAGATGGGTAGTCACGCAGATGAAGGTTAGTGGGCAGTGGAATGATAATCTGTGCAGAGATTTTAAGGCACTTAAGTGTCCAGAATTCTGCACGTTAGAGGGTAGTAACAGGGAAATTCACGCATGCAAAGTATAGTCTGCATGGGATCAGAGGTCGTACAGATTGCTGATCTACACGAGTAACTTAAGGCTGCCTTATGGCTGCATAAAGCTGCATAAGTCCATGCGGGAGAGGGGAGTGACAGGGGAGTGAACTACCCTCTTCCGTGTGTACTTACAGACCTCAGTGCACATGAAAAATGCCTGCACAGTACATCAGAATCAGGTCCTATGAGGGAAAAAATTGAATGAAATACATATGGAAATAAATGTAAACAAAAATGTAAAACAATAAAAATAAAAATGAGAGAAAGATATTTACAATGAATTAAAAAATATGTAGTAAGCGGCAAGACCAAACATTTTGGACCTGATTCACACTTAAGAATTCTTCCGATTTCAGGTGCGTATATTTAAGAACGGATGCATAGTAACTTTTATATGCTATTTATGTTGGGCTTTAGTTTGCAAATTTCGTGCTTATACACTAAGAACTTAAAATCTGTAGGTTCGTAGTAACATATGCAAAAATGGGCTTTCCATGAATAAGTAACTCGGCAGATATGCAGATTTGGGTGGAGAGAGGCATTTAAATGACCAAATGAAGGTGCGGTTATGCAGTTAAGTTCCTAAGTAGACGCCCTGCGTTCTGTGAATAAGTAACTAGGCAGATACGCAGATTTGGCTGGAGAGAGGCATTTAAATGAGCAAATTCAAATGCATTCCTACAGTTAAGAGATCCCTATGGCACTCATAAGTCACATTAGAACCTGAAAACCGGGGGCGTGCCGAGAGAGTTTCCTTGCTATTAGTTGCGTATATTTAGGCACCTATCACGTTCTTAAGTGTGAATCAGGTCCTTTATGTGAAACATCTAATGTTACACACTACAGTTTTACAAAAAATCTAATATTTTCTAAAGATTTGATTGACAATCGACTATGTGCACATTACACATGATTTTATGTTGAACCTTCGTTATTCTGATTGGTAAAATGAAATAGTTTAAAAGATGCAATCAAACATTTAATATGATATCGGTCCACTTGTTTATCGTATAATTGCAGCAATAGATGTTATAAAAAAATGCAGTGTGTACCCACCTTAATCCTAATGGTCAATAGGCAGGAAACAGTGTTTTATCTCTCACTAGCCTCTAATTACAGTACAAGAAATACAATCCAATAAAGCATTTGTCTTGCAGTTTAAACAAAAGCCCAGATCCAGACCTAAGTGCACTTTAAGTACACTCTCGTAGCGTGTTTACGCGAGCGCAAGTATAATGCACTCCCCCAGGCACTCCCCTCAATGGCTCGTAATTTAGCTGATCTACATCTACCAAACCCTACCTTAACTTTTCCAAGCATAACCGCGCTCGTACGTAGCGTCCTGACGATCGTAACTGCCAAACCCAGCCCATACTGTACAAAAAGTAGCAGTGTGAACTTGAGCCTCAGTTAGACACAGTACTTAATTAGATCTTAGAGCGCACCTGTCATAGATCAGGGACTGCTAACCTGGTCAAAATATAAAAAAACAAATGTAGATAATGACCAGCACTAAAGATCAGGATATCCACAACCTCAAATATATAAAAAGGAAGCCACAAGGTAATGCTCAAATAGTGCAACAGATACAGACCAATAGTAAAGGCCAGAGATATTCAATTTCAGACAATTTTTGACAATTTTACTTGCAGCCAATGCAGTTACTACACAGATAGAAGGGACCAAGCACTTTCCTCAAGTGAGGACGCAAAGTCCGATTGTGTAGAGGATGGAGAATTAGTACTGCAGCAGCTGCATAAATATCAAGTCTTCAAGATGTCTTAAATAATTAGGGAATAGAGGAGCTCGTAGTATGTTGCCGTTAACGGATGGTAATCCAAATGTCCTGAGGGACGTCTCCCTCTAAAGGCAAATAAAAAGCAAATACATACTGTATTGTACATACTGTACAATGTAAATGCCTCCCTCCGCCTCCACTGCGTATTTACGGCTAGCGTAGGGTTGACACGCCCCTTCGTACGTAGTTACGAAATTTTTATGACCGACCAGAGTTATAGGGGCTGATTCAGAGATGCGATTTCCACGGCACTTAGGTGCGTATATTTAAGATCCTAGAAAATTCGCAAAACTGAAGTAGCTTGCATAACTTCAATGTCAAACTTAGTTCTGGATCTGGCCCAAATACCGGAGGGTGTTGAAGAGCATTTAAAACTCCTGGCTAGTGTATATCCAATTTCAATGGCAATTTCTCAATATTATATTAACATCCTTACCTGAAAAAAAAAACATGTTTCAATTTCAGTTGCTCGGTGTAGCCTGAAATACCTGCTAGTTACCTTAAAAGATCAAACTATTTTGTTTAATTTTAAATGATTTATTGTGTAATTGGAACAAAAACTGTAGTTTGTACCCAGCTTTAGCTCTCTCAGTGGTGACACACAGACGTCTATTACTACACCATTGCACTGTTCTTTATTCTGTTTTATCTGGTGGACTTTGAACAGTTTGAATTTTCTATAATTGGACAGTTGCTGTAAGTCAGAATAATATGCCAATTCAAATGAAGTATCTTCTCTTCCATTACAACTATAAATATCTTACATATATGCAATCCCATCAGAAATTGCAGGGACCATAGCCATTTATTCCTCTTGAGGAAGAATAACCCTTTAATTAAAATGTCTCAACTTCACTTCTTTAAACTTCATTATGCCATTATTCATCTGCTAGCTCTGCTTGTCAACAATTGCTAATTAGTAAATAACTGTCTCCTTATTAACATTGTCACTGTATCCACCGAACATTGTTTTACAGCTCCTTGCCTCCTCATTTATACAATACAACTTCCTGCATGATTAGGGTGGCACAGTGGCTTCTGGGAGATGTCGCTAGCTTGCAATGTCACTTCCACAAAACGTTTTCAGTAGATGACAACAAAAAAAAGGTTGCCAGTCGCCAAATATGAGTTTGACTTTGAATAGGCAAGCATATGGTAAAGTTGGCCTTGGCTGGCAGGCGTTTATCTCTATGTGCAGGGGCGGATTGGCTATAGGACTTAAAGGGAATTTTCCCAGTAGGCCGATGATCTTTAGAGGCCAGCAGTGGGCCTGGTTTTTTTTAAAGGTAACTAGGATGTTGATAAAAGTGAGTGGTGGTCACTAGGATGCTCTCTGAATTAGGTTATGGTCACTAGGATAATCTGTTAGGTGGTGGTCACTAGGATGCTTTCTGCATTGCACTGTGGTCACTATATATTTATTGTGTTATGAAATACTACTCAGAATATGTTGTATTTAACTGTGACTCTTTTATATAACTTGTTCTTGTATTTAATTGGCTCTACATAACCCACCATGTTATATATTATAACTGCTCTTCTTACTCTTTCCAGTTTATAGTTAATCCAACCCACATGTGGCCTTTCAGATTTTTTCTAGGGCCACTTTAAGTTCCCAATCCTCTCCTGTCTATGTGTGGGAGTGGTTAATATACTGGTGGCCCAGCAACTGTGGATCCTTAAATCTTTTGCTTGGAGATCCAATCAAAGGAAAATCAAAGTTTTGGATCTAGTCCATTGTAATTTGACATACATTTTGTGTTGAGGTTTTCCAGTGAAGCCTTGGATGGAATCAGAGTTGGCAGTTGCTACTCAGATAAGAAAGTTTATACGTGTGCTGTGAATTAGTCATTCCTTCATGACTGCCGTCATATTATTGCAGTGTGGGACGGGTGAGAAAATGTAACAAAGAGGAAAAGCAAAGTAGAATAAAAAAACGAAGTATTTTTAATTTATCACAAACAAGATAAATATGACAAAAACTGCAGTGTGAGAGGGAAAAAATCAGTGCAATAATATATTATAGCTGTCATATTAGTGTGTGTATCTATGTATGTTTGTGTGTGTGTATGTATGTATGTATGTATGTATGTATATGTATGTATGTATGTATGTATGTGTATGTATGTATGTATGTATGTATGTATGTTATGTGTGTGTTATGTGTGTGTGTGTGGATGTATTTATATGTATGTATGATTGTGTGTATATGTATGTATGTATGTATATGTATGTATGTGTATGTGTGTATCTATGTAGTCCAGTCCATTAGTCCGCTTACGCACCTTGCGTGCATAGTGGGCAATCGTTACTATCCATTGGATCCGGTCCATTGTTATTGACAACAAAAGGAGTATCTACTTCAAATAGGAGCACTTGGCAAATAGGAAAAAGATGACAGCCAATAGAAGGCTGAGTTATCAAATAGTAATATAGGGCCGTATTCACAGATGCGTGTGTATAAAGCACGCAAATATACGCACCTACGTTGCAAGGCAACACCCATGACACTCCCCTAGCATGGATGGGTTTTTGGTGACCCTTAAGTCTATGTGTGAAATTTCGCGCATATGTTACGTACGTGAGTTATCTAACCGCGCCCTCAAATGCTCATTTAAATGCTTCTCCTCTGCCCACTTTCACGTAATTTCCACCGTCCAGATGAAAACCACGCCCCTCCATACATATGTCCCTAGGTGCGATTCACAAGTTCGTTCCAAAAGCACTTACGTGCGTAACTATTATGTAATGTGCGTGGAAAAAGTTACTATGCATGCGCAGTTCATCCGATCCTAAAAATACGCACGCAACCCCACGTAAAACCGGATCTGTGAATACGGTCCATAAAACTTAAACTAAAATGCTGATGAGTCAAATCTTCTGAAAAATGGAACAAGCAAAAGAGAGCAGACGCTGGTCAAATAGTCATTTTATTTTCTTTACTAATGCATTTTCAGCTGATAAATAAATCATTGAATCAATTAATACAATGTGGTAGATGATCTTGTTAGGGCTATAGGGCCGGATCTAGACTCCTGCATGCTTTCTGTATGTGCAGGGGTCTGATTACGCATTGACGGGGGGAGTGCACGCCCCAGTCTCTCCCCTATTTAGGAAGGTGTTCTGAACACTTACATGTCTTAACCACTACACATCTGTCCGGATGCGGATGCAGATCCATCTGCGTCTGTCCATATGCGGACCCATCTATACGTAAATGTTGTTCCCCTGCCCCCGACTCTCCATTTGCATACCTATCCCCGCCTGTATGGCGGGCATATGGAATGTGTAAGAAAAGAGCTGACCCCTTCGTCGAAGCTTCTAACCTACGGAACTCCATATGTTAGATGGTATGCTACTGTAACATCTGGCAAGCTCATATGCCAATATTACTTGTCAGGGGACCTATGCAAGTGACTTGCGTAAGTCCCCTGACTTTCTTAATTGTGCATCCGGCCCATAGCCAGTGGTTATTATCGTAATATGTCTCTCCACAAGTTATTGTATTATTACTGTCCCATAGATGGTAATGATGTACAATGGAGATGGTAAGTCTGTAGCCGTAATAAAGACAGCTTGGTGACATCACAAAAAACATAAAGAATATGATGCGATTAGATCACAGCTGGAACACTTAACACATATTTAAAATAATGGTTAACATTGGACTTTATTGTTTAGAGTATTATTAAATATCTTTATTTGAGCTTTTGCAAAAGGAACTAAACTTATAAGATGTACAGTAATCATTTAGAGCCAACATGTTATATATGTTGTATATTTGTATTTTACTTGAGTAATGTCATCCATTTGATAATAATTGGAGCATTTATGTAATTTGAATAGGAATCTAATAGCACTATGAGTATATTTGGATATCCACAGTGTTATGTCCCAGACATGTATAAAACTCTTAAAAGCGATAGAGAAACACTGCCATCTGCTGGCATTTTTATGAAAGACTCCAAATGAAACGAAAAGCACACAAGTGTGTACGCTGCAATACCATGTCTGATCGTTGTAAAGTATACAAAATTATTTGATCGCATCTTTTAAAAAGTTTAATTTAAACGATCAAGCCATTCAATACTGAAGGCTCAACAGAAAATCGTGTGTAGTGTGTATGCATGCTTATTGGCAATACAAATTTTCTATAATGTCGTCCATCGTTTAAAAAACTGTAGTGTGTATGAGGCTTTAGAGGCAAAATGCCTGATTAACAGATGCAAAGGTTTTAAGTAGAAAATTTAAGCTTCCTCCCACAGCACCTCCCCCATTTTCCTAAGAACCTAAGGCAGTTAAGAGTTCCCTAGGGCTTCCTTAACTTCCCAATCGTGTTTTCCTTCTTAAGAAGTGATCCCTTCCCCATGCCCTCCCTGGCTCATTTAAATCCCTCCTCTCCCCCACTCATCTTAAAAAAGTCACAAGGCTGCCATGGGATACACTACATTCCTTAATGCTACTTAGCTTGCGTAGACAGTATGACTATGCATGCACAGCAGTCTATTTCTTAAATATATGCACCTAAGAAGCAGCAGCTTCTTAGATTTGAATCTGGTCCAAGACTCTCTGATGTCTAGGCAGATAGATGTGATGGATGAAATACTGTATTTGCACTATTGCTGTTGCCTTCAGTGACTCCATGTGCATCAGTCTTGGATGAACCCTCAGAAGAAACTGATGTACACTGTAACCCTTAGAATTTAACTTGAGGTAATCATTGACTTTCACACAATTTTAAAAGGTGAATAATACAACTGCGGTGCCAATTCTGCTCCTCCTAAACTAATAAATAACAACAGAATGATATGTTTTTCACATCACCACCAAATACCTGTTTTTTTTTTACCAAAGCCCGGGTATTTGGGTGTGATATGAAACGTCCTTTTTTCGGTGAACTGTGTCTAATGACCTTGGAAAAAAGAAGGGTTTTTCCTAAGTCTGACATGGACTGGTATAAGTGTGAAAGGTCCTGTGTTGTTCTTCTACACAGGTCCTTCACAAAGGCACCTGATTGGACAGATTGCTATGACAATGATAAAGAAATCTGTAGCCGGGAGCTGTGCATGGCATGCTATTAACCTTTAAAAATTTTTGGCATATAATACTACAAGGCACAGCATGCCCATGTATTGCAGGGCATGCTGTGCCTTTTAGTACCATACACGACAGCATTCCAAGGGTTAACGGCATGCCGCCGCATAAATCTTGTCCCCTGTGCCTTAAAAATTAATTATGGCCACAGCATTACCTAGCACTAGTATATTATTGAGACAACATTACTTATTTATTTATTATACCGTGACAACATTAACCATTTATTTATTGCACGGGGCCAGCATTCATGTTTGAAGTGACAGAGGACATGGTTGATAATTTTGAAGGCATGGGGACAAAATTTATGCGGTGGCATGTCACTAACTCATGGCATGCTGCTGAGTATGGAACTAAAAGGCACAGCATGCCCTGCAATATAGTACTATATGCCACAGCATTTTAAGGGTTAATAGCATGCTGCTAATAACTGTCCCTCTTGTGCCCCCCTCTAGTTGGGCCTGTACAGAGCAGCAGCTGATAAGCAGGACACAGACTGTATGTGGTATACACAGCACATGTTTGGATAATACACACTGGAATTCTCCCAGTAACTGTCTCTGTCACACACACTGAATGACTGGACCTCAGCACGGTGCTTTATATAGGTAGCAAAAGGGCTGGAACTTTCTGCACATGCTCAGTTACCTCAGCTTAGCACTGATGTCATAGCCACTCCCACTAGAGCAGAAGACGGCTCAGAGTGCGCTCCACTCTAACAACCTTAACTTTTATGTCTTGTGCAAACAGAAAACGGTGGTGATGAGGAAATCTGGATAGATATGCATTGCAAGAGCATGCCTGTACTCCACATTGTAACAGCATGTTACCATACATCTTGCAGTTGCCTCCATGGCTGCTTCTGGATTCAACATTTGGAAATTCTCTAGCAGAAGTCGAGTTAGGGCATTAGCAGTACCATTAACCATATGTTTTCAGTATCTTAATATATGAGTTATAAGTTAATACATTGATTGATACTGATTGTATTTAAAACACGAAACACAGTGCATGCAGAAAATATTATACGTTTTACATTTAGAATCACAATTCAAAATAGAGAGGTCATTTTATTTGGAAATTATTTAACCATTGCTGTCTTCTGTTCTTCATTCTTTTCTTCTTTAACACTAGTCATAAAGTAAGCATAAGAAAGAAAATTAATGGATGAATAAACTAGGCAAAAAAAAAGCAAAGCAATTCAGGACATAATCATAAATTTAGCTTAAGTGCCACCCGCTGTTCACACTGGAGTATAGCAGGGTCTCATGTTTGCAATAATTAACAGTTCAATGAGAAGTTGAATGTTCAGTTTAAAGCTTCACTATCACCATCATATTGTAGTTTACTAACATCTATCACTAGACAAAGTCCCAGAAATTGCCCTCTGCAGAAATTTAATTGGTCACTTTATTATGAGCTTATGTGGAGATGTGTTGGTTGAATCTTTTGGTTGAAGCTTGGGCTTATTAGTTTCCTTCAAGCTCTCTGTTCAAAACTTCTGTTAAGGCTCTGAGAATAATAAGATGCTTTAGCAGAAGCAGTATAGTAGGATATTCACAGGCGTATCTATAATGGGTGCAGGGTGTGCAGTGCACACAGGCCCCTCAGAAAGGGGCCCTGTGGTGTTCATCCTGCACACAGGGTTGGCTGGGGAAGTGGGGCCATTCGGCCGAGTTAACTCCCCTTCCCCTGCAGTGTGACTGTCCCGATTCGCGGGACGAAAAAGGGGAGGGGCTTACAGTGCCGTCAGGCTCAGCTCCTTTTAAGGTCCACGAATTGGGACAGTCCTGTCTCAGGTAAGGGGCGGGGGGCACATGTACAAATCCCGCACAGGGCCCCATTCACTTCCTTAAACACCCCTGAGGATATTAGTGTATCATTAAGATAATAGTAATACAATATAGTCAAAAACATATTGTAAAACACTAGTCACATATGGCCAGATCCAGAGCTAATAAATAGAGCTGCAGCGTATGTAAGTCAGCTCTGAAATGGTACTGCGCATGCATAGTGCATATATTTCCATAATGGAATGCAGCCGTCTGTTGCTATATTCAGAGGGATATCTGCCTCTGCAAGGGGGACTTAGGCATTTAAATCCCACAGTGGGACCTGCGTTTAGCCCTTACCTACAATGCTATATTTCACACGCACAGAGTTGTGTGTGGAACATTTAAGATTGGCCCAGGGCACGGATTCACTAGCCACACGTAGGAGAGCAGGAGGAATGCTCTGTGCTCTTGCTTGCGATATTGAGAATCCGAAATGCCTTACATTACCCTCCGTTGCTCAATTTGAAATCTGAATCAGGCCCATAGTTATTATCAGTGCTTTTTTTGTAAGAAAAAAGGTGCCGGAACTCACATCAACTTACGTACGACCACACGACCAATCACAAGCGAGCAGCGCCACAAGTCGAGCAGTGTCATCACAACCAGCGCAGACAAAGTACACATGCATCAGACTCGACACACAAGCAGCCGCATACACCGTTTTAATGATTTTGCCAACAAAACTTTTAAAACTTTTAAAATCTGTCGAAAAAAGTCTGTTCCGGTGTGTTCTATGACAAAAAAAAGCTCTGGTTCTTATCGAAACAAATTTGGTAACTCTTTACACTTTAATAAATATAACTGACAAGACAGATCACTGTAGGCAAAAACAAATTGTTCATACATTCGACAAGTAGACGTTTGCATGCAGTTGGTATTGTATATTTTAGATATATCTTAGCTTTTTCTCTCTCTCTATCATTGCTGTTGTTCATTCTCTTAAGTTTCCCAAGCTTACAATATAATTTAGGTGCCTGTGTGTCTGAGCCACACTGAGCCAAATAACTCACCAGGCTCCTAAGCTGATATGGCCACTGTTTTTACAGTCCAGTCAGAAAAGTTTATAAAGTATTTAATAGAATAGATTTAATAGAATAAATGATGTTTCTGTAGCTAACAACCTTGATGTGTCATGATAATTATCTTGGCCAGTTAGTGAAAAATAATAGCTAGAGCCAGTAAACTTTGGTTTCCTTTTAGGGCCAACATTAGTCTACATGGTGCCTGGGATATAAACCATATATGTTTGGTGTCATACTGTCACATATGTACGGAACACCTATAGCAACCATGCTGGATACAAGCATAGTTACCACCTGTCTCCAAATTCATGAATGATCCTTGTTATTCAGCATAACCTTAAAAATGTTCATTCTTGGAATATCCAAATGTTTCATTATTGACTAAATAAATACCTTTTCACATAGAAAATCTAAAACTATTAGCAAATAATGCCTGAAAAAGCTGGGGTCTTCTCTCCCAAGTGTCTGGGAGTTCTCACTACAATCAAGAAGTCTCCTGAACATTAGAGAAGACTATTACAGTATGCCATACACATATATTTTTTAAATTAACATTGATTCCGACATATTAATAAGACTTTTTATTTGCAATAAAATGACAGACTCAAATTATAAATGATTGCTTAATGTCAGTGCAACAAAACTCTATATATTTATATGTCTAATAAAGATACATTAAAATATGTTTTATGCAGTTTTGTAAGATATCCTATGATGATTCATTTTACAAAGTTACCCACAAGAGGTACAGAGTAATGGGTAACATTCCTTACAAAATACTACTACTGAGCAGTAGGTGGCATGAGAATGCAAGACTTATGACAAATACATGCTGATTCTTGAAAGAGAAATTAGCTGAATAAATAATATCTTTATAGATTAAAGGTTGAATTTCTGAAAGAAAGTTCTGTGAGTAGGAGGCACGCAATCAAGGCATTCAAACACAAGTACAAATGCTATCTAATGTGTCAGTCCATGATTCAAAAAGGGCAGACACCATTAGTGATAGATTAGACTACAAGAAAATGGCCGGTACCATTATAAGTTTAAATATAAAGAAGTTACATCAAACAGGATAATAAGTTTACAAATGAATTTATAATGAATACGATTTTCCAGGTGAGACATTTTCTTTAGGAGAGAGATTGCATTTAGACAACCAACTCATCTATAAAGAGAAACAACATGAAAGTAGTTAGGTTGGAGACACCATTATCTCCTGCCATAGTAGATAAGTTATATCATATATGTCCTCCTGTTTTTTTAAATGGTATTATAAACAAGATATAATTTTAAACAAATATTCACAATAGTAAATACTATCACCTTTTGATTTCTTTTTGTATGTCACTATTTTTAGTCATTACATATATCCCTTCCACTATGTGCATGGCAATTACTAGGTTACATAACTATGGATATACCCAGAACAAATGAAATCCCCATTATAATACAAAATTAAAACATCTGCATAACCTCCAACATTTCAAGGCAAAAAAAGGTACACTTGAATCATCAAAGTAGGAGTGTCTTTACCACCAAGGGGTGTGTCGATAAAGGAGGCATGTCTTATCCCAACTATGGGGCATGTCTTTCCTTGTCATTAAACCCCCCCCGAGTATCCCCCATCATGTCTCC
>WWET01004868.1:38384-63216 GCA_011038615.1 Limnodynastes dumerilii
AGGGAAAGGGATTTAAATGAGCCAGGGAGGACATAGGGAAGGGATTTCCATGCATGTTTTTCTTCTTAAGTGACTTAAGGATCCTAAAAACGGGGATGAGTTGTGGGGCAGGAAAAGTTAGGTGTGGATCTGGCCACACCTAACTCATTCTTACCTGTGAATATTTATTATTATACTAACTATATTTGAGCAAACACACATATATAAATGTTGCTATGTTGCTCCTCCCTTTGCCCCCATCTCTCTATCATTGATGACTCATATCTCCCATTTCCCCCTTTCACCAACACATATCTTTCCCAACCTCAGATGGCAGCTGCCATTTTGGTTGTTGAAAAGGCCAGGACTGGTACTTCTCTGAGGGTACAAGAATGGCCAATCAGAGTAAATGGGAAGTGGCCCAAAAAGATTGAAGTTTAGTAATTTTTCATAATTAAAGACTGTCAGTTTAAATTCTCTAAATATTGTGATGAAGTGCCACTCCTTTCTAATTATAACTTATATAAATGCTAATAGCCGACATCTATCTATCTATCTATCTATCTATCTATCTATCTATCTATCTATCTATCTATCTATCTATCTATCTATCTATCCATCTGTCTAATGTCTACAACAGTGGTTCCCAAACTTTCTCAGTTCGAGGCACCCTTAGGGTCTCCATATTTTTTTTCAAGGCACCCCTAAGACAACAATACAATAGAATACAATAGGAAATAGAAACATTCCGAGGCACCCCAGTGAGAGCGTCGCGGCACCCCTGGGAGCCATGGGCGCACAGTTTGGGAATCACTGGTCTACAATATTAATACAACTGTAGCCATGCTGTAATCATCCTACACATCCCACACATTCCTCTTTTCAGCAATACATTCATCAAGGTATGGTGTTTTGTTATCACTCAGATTCATTTCACATCCTAATCTTTCATTTATTGGTTTAAAAACACACAAGGCATGATATAATACTCTGATAATTTACTACACGATAAGCATCAGCCTTTGATTTCTGTACCTCCTAGTGAGAGGGGTTTAGATGGCTGTGCAGTTGATAAGCCTAGACAAGGTACAAAGATATTTTGATGGGACATGTTAAGCCTTCATATTATGGTCAATTAACTCCATGGAGACGTAATACTTGAGAAAGGATTTTAAAATGATCAAACGTAATTTACCAATTTTAGTTGCTATTGGTATGATGATTTTCCTGTATTGTATAAGAATATAAATTGCATTTATTGTTAACTCTAAGTTTTTGTACCTTAAGCAAACCAGTTAATTAAGTTTCCTCATTCAATCTTACAAGTAGAAACCTTTCTACTGTCTGAGTGTGACACAATTATTTCTCCCTTCCATGGCATTTCCACCTACTCTGACCTTACATGAGTAATAAGCAACAGGATAAATGTCAGACGCTGCTTGTGCAAACCTCTACTCCCATCACCTTTACTCTTTGTGATCATTTCAAAGCAAGAATTATTTATTTAAAGACAGAGATAGTTAAATGTCACAGAATACCAGAAGGCATCTGACACTAGTGTTACAAGCTATAACAAGCAAATCCAACAGCATTGCAGAAAGAAACTAGAATGGAAGATATCAGGGGGAAGAATGTGGCCCTAAAGCCACCTGTTGTCATCTCAGACTTATATAGTATATTAATAATAAAGCCAGGTTAATTCTACTGTATTCCTAGTGAGGGTGGATCTGAAGATCAATTCTATAAAAATAAAAAAAACAAATACCTTTGAGATTATATTAGCCTGCCAACAGACTATATGCTTTGATCCGACTAATCAGTGGATAATTAATAACATAGGGCTGAATTACGACCTCCGTCCGACAGCCGATTTATGCATGTATAGTGCATAAGTTGGTTGTCTTGAGAGAAGGGAGCATACACGCTCCAAATGTTACACACGATTTACATGCATATCTTCTACCATATGGAGCTCAGTTCCGTATGATAGAAGATCCATCTGACAGGGCAGGACATCCCCTCCAACCTACTAAAAGGAAATGTGGGGGGTGTTGGGGACTTAAATATTACAGTGTGGATGGCTTTTAAGTGTTACGCATGGATCAGCAACTATTTGAACTGCTAATTCGCACATCAGTGTTAAGACCGCTTCCCTCTTCTGTGCTGAGATTCAGACCCCCGGACATATGGAAAGTGTGCAGGGTCTGCATCCGGTCCATAGTATAGATGCTATAACAATTAGCCTTAAAATAAACAGTAGCAATTGCTGTGCATAAAGCTATTTTCTCATGTCTCTTCTGCTGGGCAACATTCAGAAAGAGAGTTTTAAGCAAAGACCCCCATGTCTCCTCCCATCAACACCATTGGGTCAAAAGGGCATAACAATTAAACAATGTACAATTGCAACAACTTAAGCCAGCCACAGCCTCTTCCCAACTCGCAGTTCAATCTCCCTTCGGCTTATTTAACGCTCGGTATATCTAAACGTGCTAATGTTGAATCAGTCGGCTTAGATTCTTAAATCAATCTGGGAGGTACCCTCAACCCATTACCAATGAAGAGACTTTTGTTGCAAAAAAAAAACAAGTCCTTGTTTTATTAACAAAATATAAAATACAGTCAGGTCCATAAATATTGGGACATCAACACAATTCCCATATTTTGGGCTCTGTACACCACCACAATGGATTTGAAATTAAACAAACAAGATGTGCTTTAACTGCAGACTTTTAGCTTTAATTTGAGGGTATTTATATCCAAATCAGGTGAACGGTGTAAGAATTACGTTTTCTATATATGCCTCCTACTTTTTAAGGGACCAAAAGTAATGGGACAATCGACTCAAAAGATATTTCATGGACAGGTGTGGGCTATTCCCTCATTATTTCATCATCAATTAAGCAGGTAAAAGGTCTGGAGTTGATTCTAGGTGTGACATTTGCATTTGGAATCTGTTGCTGTCAACTCTCAATATGAGATCCAAAGAGCTGTCTCTATCAGTGAAGCAAGCCATCATTAGGCTAAAAAATCAAAATAATTCCATCAGAGAGATAGCAAAAACATTAGATGTGGTCAAACCAACTGTTTGGAACATTCTTAAAAAGAAAGAATGCACTGGAGAGCTCAGCAATACCAAAAGACCCGGAAGACCATGGAAAACAACTGTGGTGAATTTTTTCCACGGTGAAGAAAAACCCCTTCATAACAGTTGGCCAAATCAAGAACACTCTCCAGGAGGTAGGTGTATATGTGTCAAAGTCAACACTCAAGAGAAGACTTCACAAGAGTATAGAAAACAAACATCAGAACTGGCCCAAGTGAGGTAAACATTCAACCCAAATCAGAGGACATCCTAACAATAAGCAAGACAACTCAATACAGGAATCCACAAGCCACCTAATGCCACAACAGATTTAAATGTGAGGGAGGGGGTGGTCATGATGGTGCTACGCCTACACAAGCTACTTAAAGGAGGCCAGTAGCCCAAGAGCGGCAACTGAAAACCTCCCCCCCATAAAACCTTACATCTTTTACTGCTCCTGCACAAGGGCCTCCTCACTTCTTAAAATGCCCCTGCACCCAGGCCTGGGAAAAACTGATGGACTGCTCGATTGATCTTATGACTCGCGGCCACCCCAGGAAACGCTGACTGCCAATCCCTCTGGTTGATCTTAATAGTTGAGCACTGGCTGACATCATTGCCTCCAATGTGCAACACAAGAACATCTGGGGGACCTCCCAACGCAACTTCCACTGTAAACCAGTGCTAGAAACCATCTCATGTGGCTCCATCCAAACCAGTAAATTATGCAGGGGAGGGATGCCATGAACAAAGCCCTATGATAATGCGATGCACGGGCAATAAAGAAGTGCCCAAAAAAATCACACCTTCTTGCTCAATGGTGGTGCATTATCTGTAATATAGAAAACAAACATCAGAACTGGCCCAAGTGAGGTAAACATTCAACCCAAATCAGAGGACATCCTAACAATAAGCAAGACAACTCAATACAGGAATCCACAAGCCACCTAATGCCACAACAGATTTAAATGTGAGGGAGGGGGTGGTCATGATGGTGCTACGCCTACACAAGCTACTTAAAGGAGGCCAGTAGCCCAAGAGCGGCAACTGAAAACCTCCCCCCCATAAAACCTTACATCTTTTACTGCTCCTGCACAAGGGCCTCCTCACTTCTTAAAATGCCCCTGCACCCAGGCCTGGGAAAAACTGATGGACTGCTCGATTGATCTTATGACTCGCGGCCACCCCAGGAAACGCTGACTGCCAATCCCTCTGGTTGATCTTAATAGTTGAGCACTGGCTGACATCATTGCCTCCAATGTGCAACACAAGAACATCTGGGGGACCTCCCAACGCAACTTCCACTGTAAACCAGTGCTAGAAACCATCTCATGTGGCTCCATCCAAACCAGTAAATTATGCAGGGGAGGGATGCCATGAACAAAGCCCTATGATAATGCGATGCACGGGCAATAAAGAAGTGCCCAAAAAAATCACACCTTCTTGCTCAATGGTGGTGCATTATCTGTAATATAGAAAACAAACATCAGAACTGGCCCAAGTGAGGTAAACATTCAACCCAAATCAGAGGACATCCTAACAATAAGCAAGACAACTCAATACAGGAATCCACAAGCCACCTAATGCCACAACAGATTTAAATGTGAGGGAGGGGGTGGTCATGATGGTGCTACGCCTACACAAGCTACTTAAAGGAGGCCAGTAGCCCAAGAGCGGCAACTGAAAACCTCCCCCCCATAAAACCTTACATCTTTTACTGCTCCTGCACAAGGGCCTCCTCACTTCTTAAAATGCCCCTGCACCCAGGCCTGGGAAAAACTGATGGACTGCTCGATTGATCTTATGACTCGCGGCCACCCCAGGAAACGCTGACTGCCAATCCCTCTGGTTGATCTTAATAGTTGAGCACTGGCTGACATCATTGCCTCCAATGTGCAACACAAGAACATCTGGGGGACCTCCCAACGCAACTTCCACTGTAAACCAGTGCTAGAAACCATCTCATGTGGCTCCATCCAAACCAGTAAATTATGCAGGGGAGGGATGCCATGAACAAAGCCCTATGATAATGCGATGCACGGGCAATAAAGAAGTGCCCAAAAAAATCACACCTTCTTGCTCAATGGTGGTGCATTATCTGTAATATAGAAAACAAACATCAGAACTGGCCCAAGTGAGGTAAACATTCAACCCAAATCAGAGGACATCCTAACAATAAGCAAGACAACTCAATACAGGAATCCACAAGCCACCTAATGCCACAACAGATTTAAATGTGAGGGAGGGGGTGGTCATGATGGTGCTACGCCTACACAAGCTACTTAAAGGAGGCCAGTAGCCCAAGAGCGGCAACTGAAAACCTCCCCCCCATAAAACCTTACATCTTTTACTGCTCCTGCACAAGGGCCTCCTCACTTCTTAAAATGCCCCTGCACCCAGGCCTGGGAAAAACTGATGGACTGCTCGATTGATCTTATGACTCGCGGCCACCCCAGGAAACGCTGACTGCCAATCCCTCTGGTTGATCTTAATAGTTGAGCACTGGCTGACATCATTGCCTCCAATGTGCAACACAAGAACATCTGGGGGACCTCCCAACGCAACTTCCACTGTAAACCAGTGCTAGAAACCATCTCATGTGGCTCCATCCAAACCAGTAAATTATGCAGGGGAGGGATGCCATGAACAAAGCCCTATGATAATGCGATGCACGGGCAATAAAGAAGTGCCCAAAAAAATCACACCTTCTTGCTCAATGGTGGTGCATTATCTGTAATATAGAAAACAAACATCAGAACTGGCCCAAGTGAGGTAAACATTCAACCCAAATCAGAGGACATCCTAACAATAAGCAAGACAACTCAATACAGGAATCCACAAGCCACCTAATGCCACAACAGATTTAAATGTGAGGGAGGGGGTGGTCATGATGGTGCTACGCCTACACAAGCTACTTAAAGGAGGCCAGTAGCCCAAGAGCGGCAACTGAAAACCTCCCCCCCATAAAACCTTACATCTTTTACTGCTCCTGCACAAGGGCCTCCTCACTTCTTAAAATGCCCCTGCACCCAGGCCTGGGAAAAACTGATGGACTGCTCGATTGATCTTATGACTCGCGGCCACCCCAGGAAACGCTGACTGCCAATCCCTCTGGTTGATCTTAATAGTTGAGCACTGGCTGACATCATTGCCTCCAATGTGCAACACAAGAACATCTGGGGGACCTCCCAACGCAACTTCCACTGTAAACCAGTGCTAGAAACCATCTCATGTGGCTCCATCCAAACCAGTAAATTATGCAGGGGAGGGATGCCATGAACAAAGCCCTATGATAATGCGATGCACGGGCAATAAAGAAGTGCCCAAAAAAATCACACCTTCTTGCTCAATGGTGGTGCATTATCTGTAATATAGAAAACAAACATCAGAACTGGCCCAAGTGAGGTAAACATTCAACCCAAATCAGAGGACATCCTAACAATAAGCAAGACAACTCAATACAGGAATCCACAAGCCACCTAATGCCACAACAGATTTAAATGTGAGGGAGGGGGTGGTCATGATGGTGCTACGCCTACACAAGCTACTTAAAGGAGGCCAGTAGCCCAAGAGCGGCAACTGAAAACCTCCCCCCCATAAAACCTTACATCTTTTACTGCTCCTGCACAAGGGCCTCCTCACTTCTTAAAATGCCCCTGCACCCAGGCCTGGGAAAAACTGATGGACTGCTCGATTGATCTTATGACTCGCGGCCACCCCAGGAAACGCTGACTGCCAATCCCTCTGGTTGATCTTAATAGTTGAGCACTGGCTGACATCATTGCCTCCAATGTGCAACACAAGAACATCTGGGGGACCTCCCAACGCAACTTCCACTGTAAACCAGTGCTAGAAACCATCTCATGTGGCTCCATCCAAACCAGTAAATTATGCAGGGGAGGGATGCCATGAACAAAGCCCTATGATAATGCGATGCACGGGCAATAAAGAAGTGCCCAAAAAAATCACACCTTCTTGCTCAATGGTGGTGCATTATCTGTAATATAGAAAACAAACATCAGAACTGGCCCAAGTGAGGTAAACATTCAACCCAAATCAGAGGACATCCTAACAATAAGCAAGACAACTCAATACAGGAATCCACAAGCCACCTAATGCCACAACAGATTTAAATGTGAGGGAGGGGGTGGTCATGATGGTGCTACGCCTACACAAGCTACTTAAAGGAGGCCAGTAGCCCAAGAGCGGCAACTGAAAACCTCCCCCCCAAAAAACCTTACATCTTTTACTGCTCTTCTGGGTCTTTTGATGGTAATTAAAAATCTGGGGGGGAAGTCATCCACACCCTGTCCATAGAGGCATGCAAACACAAGGGGGTGCAAAAGGGGCTAGGGCAGCGGTGTAGGGGGAGGGTCCTGACTTATCTCTACGCCTGAAGATTGGTCCTGCCAAATGTACTTTCTATAGCAGCCAGATTTCCAGCAATCCAGATGCTTCACCACTGCCAGAGCTGTGGTTATCACCACCTGATCCGGAATGTATGGGTGCCAAACTGAGACCAGTCCAAACCCGCCACACTGAGGACTTGTTGGAAGACTGCTTGGAATTGTGAGATGATAAGCAGAAACCCATCTGCATCAGAAAACCAAACTGGACATTCTGGAGATCGAACTGCAGCAAAAAGAGAAGACAACACCACAGGGCAGGAAAACAGAGTGCCAGAGCTTGCCAAAGTTACCTACCCTGGCCTAACTGGTCACATTTTGACTTAGCTATTCTACAGAGTATCGAATCCTTATTCACCACAACGTTTTCAGACCTGTTGACAATGCTGCGCGTGACCTGGCAACCAGTTTGTTTAGTCGAAAGACCCCTGCAAAAGCCACTAAAAATGCTGTGGAGAATGGGTCTCATAAATGGAATGGGTCATCTGGGGTAGTGCCTGTATGATGGCCGTCAGTTGGGAGTGGGGAGATAGGTCTGCGTCCGTCAGGGAGAGTCTAGTGAGTGCAAGCCCACCCTTTCAATAGCCTTGACTATTAGGAAACCCTTTGTGACGTCCTAAAAACCATTCAGCAGCAGGAAAAAGAAATGCCAGCAAGCGCAGCGGCCATGCTTGCCCTTGAACGACCTGCGATGGACTGACCCCAAATTAATTCCTCTAGTTTGACACTGCACTGCGGACGACCCAGCAATTGGGTGCCCACAAAATGGATCCAGTCTAATCTTGCCCTCTCATATGTACGCAATGTTCCAGGTACCAGAAAACGGCTCACCAGATGAGCCTGACAACCTGTCACAGATTATAGGGACATGGTGTGCCAATCTCGTCCACCATTGGTGCTAAAGCCCTAAATTTGTTTCAGTAAATCTGGACAGCGCGTTTGCCAGCTCATTTTGGACCCCAGGCATGTGCTGGGCCCGAATATGCATGTTGTATTCTAAGTATTACAGACCGACTTGGTTGGGTATCCGCTCAGGGTTCCCAGAGATGTGATAGTGATTCAGCAGAGTAATGGAAGCTAGAGGGTGTGATGTATGATCTGCTTATGTGTTAGCGGCCAAGGGGTTTTGGAGATATACGGCAAGGCTTAGGCTGGGAGAGAAGAGCATATAAAGAGCTATACATTATATAGATTTTTTTTTATCTCCTATGTTTTATCCAAAGGTTAAATTTTCTATTTAATAATAGTATCCTTCCCAGCCAAGTATATCACAAAAAAATCAATCAATCAATCAATAAAATGGTATATAATGATTGCTATATACAGTACATGATGCATGCCCTCCATCTGTACATATTTAGCAGACAGAGTATCATTTTTTTATGTTCTGTACCAGCTAAAAGGGCTCCTGTACCTGATTCTGGCCCAGCAGTTTCCTCCCCCCTATACTCACCTTCCAGTCCTGCAGCATCTGATCACTAAAGCAGAGCTGTGGGGACAGACTCCTACAGCTCTGATAAAGGGCCTGATTCAGACCTACGGCCGCAAGCGATCGTACGCCGATCGTGAGCGTAAAAACGGGCAAAAAAACGCACTGCGCATGTGCAGTATGACAACTTCTGGTCGTCCGAAGGACATGAGCGTGCGGCGAGCGTATTTTCAACGTATTTTTCGCGTTTTGTACGACGATAGTCTGGACGCTCGAGTTACTACACAGAGGCGGGGATAGCCATTTAAATTGTACAGTGTGGGCGTGCTAAGCCCAGTACGACCAGCGATATCACGTTGAGATAAATGTATTAAACTGGTGCGGGACATGCTCTTGTTTTGTTCTAAAGTGAAAGTTTATACGCCCGGGCGATAATACGCTACGCTCGCGGGCGCTCGCGGTCGTAGGCCTGGATTAGGCCCAAAGTGACAGAACCTTTACCTGTTTGATCTAAGCTCATATGATAAGGTGTCAAATTAGATTTTACATCTCATCATACATGCAAATGAGAGCAGATGAAAGCCATGTCCGTTCACAGGACAAGCCATACCCCTTTCACATGCAAGCCCCCCAGGTGCACCTATTTTCTATAAAAAAAAATGTTGGCAGGTGTGCATGATGTTTACAAGGGGAAAGTGTGTTTTGTATGTAATGTGGGGACAGGGATGTGACTGTGGAAGTGTAATATGACATGGGGGAGAATGGTGTGACTTTTGGGGGAGAGAGGTGACTGTATAATATGTAATGTGGGGAGAGTGGTGTGAATGTGGGTCATATTAAGCTATGTGGGGTGAGCTGTGTGACTGTGGGGTGTAATATGTTAAGTGGGTAGAATGATGTGACTGTGGGATGTCATTTGTTAAGTGTTGACATTCTTAAATTGATGGAAGGAGAGAACAGCACTTATAAATGTATAGGCACTTCCATGTCACATTATATATGGGGGGGGCACCAAAATAACTATAATCGGCACTAAATCTTGCATCAGCTCCATGAATTCCAAAAGGCAAAAGAGGCTGGGAAACATTCACAGGGCCCAATTCCATTAGCTTCGCACTGGCGTTATTTGCGGTGCAAAGCTAATGCCGCAAAATTTTAGGTATTGTAAATTATGGGAAAAAGGGCACAGCAAACTTTTTTCCTTCACCGCACATAATTGAATCAGGCCCACAGGGGGGTTTTAAGCAAAGATCCCCATGTCTCCTCCCATCAACACCATTGAGTCAAAAGGGCTTAATTATTAAACAATGTACAATTGCAACAACTTAAGCCAGCCCCAGCCTCATCCCAACTCGCAGTTTAATCTCCCTTGGGTTTATTTAACCCTTGGATCATCTTCTGTTCAGTTCAGTCTGTAGCTCTGGTCTATTTTCACTACAGCCAGGGCCGTCTTATCCACTGGGCAGTTTGGGCCCAACGCATCCAGGGGCCCTTCTTCACAGCCCAGTCTGGCAAAGTTTGTTGTCAGCCTTCGCTGACACAACAGACCCAGGCACAGTAATCATTAGTGTCAGTGGGAGACGTCCTACAGCAAGGCTGGGGACGGTTTCCTGAAGGCTGTGTTACAGCCAGACAGCCAGGCAGAGCTCAGCACAGGCAGAGGGCAGTCACTTTCACTTTCAGGCTGCACAGCGTTTCCTGTTTCTGTTGAAGGTAAGCTTTATAATTGTATCTATTTTCTATCTATCTATCTATCTATCTATCTATCTATCTATCTATCTATCTATCTATCTATCTATCTGGCCCTATTTTAAGTTAGAATCATTCAACTAATCCATCATTTATTTTATTTAAAAAAAAAATTTAATTAAATTCATGATCTTGATTTTTAACATTTTTTTTTAAGCCACTTATTCCAGTCAGATATTATGTAACACTCTGAAAATAAATAAAAAAAAAACATTTGTAACATGCAAACCCATATAGAAATGTGTTGGAAGTACACATCACAGCCTATGCCTATGCATACACTTTAATGTTGCAAACTGATGCACCTTTTCTGTATGTTCTATCCAGAGCAGCAAAAGTCTCAGCTATGGATAGCATGGAAGCAGAGCAGGCAGCAGATTTGTGCAGCCTCTGACAGGGCCGGGGTTGGGGTGTTCGGCGCCTCCCTGCAAACTTTACATTGCGCCTACCTGTTTAACAATTTGTCATTAGAGTTTCTAGAGTATAGTATCCATATAATCATTATAAAACACAATCTTGTAACCACAATAAAAGAAAGCAAATGTATACAGGCAGCATTCTAGTCTTCACTATACAAATCCCATTTCATCCTAAAAATGCAATACAATACAGACCATATATCTTAGGGACACATACCTTACAGACATTGGGCTGGATCCAGAACTACGTCCGTCTTCCATAGACGGACGTAATTCAATGAACAATAGCTACTGCGCATGCGTAGTAGCTATTGTACGTAATCTGCTTATCGTTTCGATATGTAGATTGCGTATATGCGGTCTAAAATGCGGTATATCGCGGATCGGGTTGCGCCGGCCCTGGCCTCTGACCTCTGGATTAGTTTTAGAAATAAGATTAAATGACAGGAGTCTGCACATTTGTGATTCATGGCTGTTTATAAATAAAGTTTTTCAGTATTTGTATACTACATCCAAGTGAGTCAATAGTTTATTTAAAATAATATATATGCATGCTTGGCACAGCAATATATTTGTTCAGTAGAAAAATTGTGCCCTTTCTCTTAACTTTAAAGAAGGTCAAAACATTTTTCTACACACAAGAGAGATTTAATTAAATAGTTAATTAAATGAATTATGCAAAAGCATGTGATTAGTTAAGTTATTAAACCAATGATACAATAAATACAATGATACAATAAATGACTGTATTAAATATGTAAAATGTGTTACTGCTCTTTTTATTATGTAGGAAAGTAGTCGTATCATGCATTAATGAATTGTCTTTTAAACAACTTTTCTTCCAGCAGAAACATAATACAAAAGTAGCATACTGGGCTCTAGACAGTGAGAGCAATGGCTTAGTCCCAAAGACAATTATTGTGTCTTTCAGAAGAGCATTTGCTACATTTTATAAATTGTCAGTGAATGCATCCATCACCACAACCATTTGTGAAAGTCCTTCACCTGTCATAATGTTTCACACCCACAATGCACATCTAAATACAGTACCAGTATGACTGTGAATCAATGTGATCTTCTTACATTCATCCACCTTTTGTTCTCATGCCTGTTGTTTTAAGGTTTAACATACTGAAGTATTTTGTCTTTCTGATAGATTTAACAAAACACATTGAATTAGTTATGTTGCTAAAATACGATTTTCCATTCAGTAACCAAATTGCTTTAAAAATAGTATAGTTGTTGTCATACAGACATGCATGCAAGCAAAGAATGGTTAATAGCTTATCTGCAGGTATAAAGGAGAAGTAGAGCTAGACCAAATACATAGCTGATGACAGTAGAGAGCAGAATATGATTCTCTGTATTCTACATTGCTTTAATCTAGCAAGGAGGAAACAGGTCACCTGCTCAAAGACTAATTGAAGTGCTGATATGTTCAAAACTACTTCACACTGGAGCTGTGTTATGAGCTGTGACAATATGGGAGGTCCCTGGACATAATACTTTTTTCAATCTCTGATCTCCATCAAGGACTTTATTATGATGAACATTTATTCTGATACTTGAATCTATTACCTCTGGAATATTTAGTACGTGTCATTTTGTTGTTATGTAGTTATAGTGTGTTTAGTGTGGGATGTGAGTATTAATAGACTTAAGTCTAGTGTCCTATTGTAATAGTCCCCTGCTAGGATAACCAGATCTGATTATAAAGGGTAATGAATGTAGCTGTAGGTAAATTGGTTACGAGTGTGGATCCCCGTTGCAAACGAACGTATTTTAATACGATTGCTTATGCCTGGAAGAGGCATAGCAACCGATCCCTGGAGCACCGAAAGGTAAGTAATTATTCTATCCCCAACCCTAACCCTAAGCAATGTGTGAGCCCTACTCCCACACTATACACTTAGCATGCTTTCCCCCGCCAGCTTTAGTGGGACGGATCTTTGTGCAGGATGAATGCCACAGGGCCCCCTGATCTGAGGGGCCCGTGTGCACTGCACACGCTGCACCCATTATAGATA
The DNA here is from genome assembly GCA_011038615.1 of Limnodynastes dumerilii. NCBI lineage: Eukaryota > Metazoa > Chordata > Amphibia > Anura > Limnodynastidae > Limnodynastes > Limnodynastes dumerilii. The sequence goes on from WWET01004868.1 coordinate 51,476, forward strand.
CGCCTATGAATAAAGATACAGTTCTATTGTCACTATTGCCTTGCCTGTTCGGGCAGCGGAGGTTTGCGCAGTGTGAGCATTAGCTTTTGCTCTGTCACCCTGTCAACTCGACTTGAGCAACAACAAGAAAGAGCAAATTTGCATCTGGGCAATTCATGCAGCAATGTGAGGGGTTGCAAATAAATGTGTTTTGCATTTAGGGCAAATATTAATTTATTCAGATATATTTAAAACACACACACATACTGTGCAGTTATATTTTTACACTGCAATTTAGTAGAGTTATGGCATGACAATTTATTAGCCTCATCCAGATTTAATAAGAAATTCTGTACCTAACATATGGAATTCCTGATTCACAATCCCGCATGTAGAAGAGCAGAGCACTCCCCTGTGATAAAGCAAGTGGCCAACACACAAATGCATCTGGTGGAATTTCCACTGCACAACGTTCTTTTCTTTTTTCTGAGTGTAGGGTTGTCAGACATGCCCCATCATGGCTCGACAGTGACACTGGGGTAGATCCAGACCTAAGCGCTTGTTACGTTTCTTCGCGTATCGTATTTACGCTAGCGTATTTTCTATGCACTCCCCTAGGCACTCCCCTCGCTCGTACGTACTTTGGCCCTTTTATGCTTGCCAAACCCTACCTTAACTTTTCAAAGCGTAAGTACCGACATACATAAAGGCTTCACATACGTAAGTCCCTGAGCACGCCCATACTACACAATTTAAATCCATCACCCCGCCTCCGAAACATAATTACGGGTGTCGTATGGCTGGCACGCCCCTTCGTTCATGGTTGATACGAGACTGGTATGTACATGGCGCAACATCTACCGTGCGCATGTGCAGTAAATACTAATGGGCCATTTTTACGGCAGCGGCTAGCATAAAATCACTTGTGTATGTAGTTTAGGATCTGGCCTTTTTTTTGACTTTTTTTTACGCAATATATGTTGGATTTCGGCACGGAAATCCATTAGGCACGGACTTCGAAACCGTGCTTAGTGAAATACGTAGGAAGGGGCACTAGCTACAGCACTTTGTTAGCGCTGACCCTTGAAACCTACACTTAGCTATTGTTCTCACACAGACTTTACATCATACACATCACACACCAATTGCTTGGTGTATAACAGTAATGGTTTTTTCTGGTAAATACATTTTTTTTTAAAAGTAATATTCTTTGACAGAGCAATTGGTGTGTAATTGGTCATGTGAGGTATCTTGGAGAAAAAAAATCGAACCAAATAAAAAAACAAACTAAAAAAAAACATTGTTGGGGCCCCTTCTAATTTTGTATCCTAGTGCCCCACAAAACCTAGGACCACCCCTGTCACTAAGTGTGCTGCAGCCGCCTATACACTGAATCACCAATTACATATATGATAACCATGAGGACGGGCCGTTACTTATGGGTCACTGCTATGAGCTTGCCCCCCAAGCTAAAATTTGCCAACCAGCCCCTGATGGGGAGGCATTTAAATTGTACAGTATGGGCTGGGTTAGGCACGTTTGTTCGTCAGAGGAAAATGTCATGAAAGTGCATTCGGACTGTATTCACAGATACGTGTGTAAAAAGTAAGCAAATATACATACCTACGTTGCAAGGCAGCACCCATGACATTCCCCTCACACGGATGGGTTTTCAGTGACTTCAGCCTCCATAGGGCACCCTTAAGTCTACGTGTGTACTTGCGCTTTCCCCCGCCCACTTTCACGTAACTTCTACCGTCCAGATAAAAACCGGACGGTTCACAAGTTTGTGCCAGAAGTACTTACATGCATAAATACTACGTATTGTGCGTGGAAAAAGTTACTCTGCATACGCAGTTCATCCGATCTAAAAATACGCGCGCAACAACATGAAAAAACTGATCTGTGAATACGATCCTTCATGTGTTCTTAAAGCCCTCTTAAATCTGAATTAGGTCCATAGTAAATAAGGATGCCACCTTGTAAGTTGGTGATATGCCTAAAAAAAAGATGACATGCTACGATGCACCAATAATGAGAATATGGACAATAATGAATGTTTTTCTGTAGAACAAAGTCATGACAATGACAAAAACAGGCAACACATTGTAATTTAAAGGCCAAAAGACTCAAAAACTACCTCATATGTGTTTTTTTTTATAAACCAACCTTAAGTTCTCGGCACAGATATGAATTCCATCTAAACGCAGACCCGGGCAGGGTAAGTCCCTAATGTTATTAAATCTGCATTCAGCCCTTCATCTCTGTTAAATATTTTTTGAGTGAATACATGCTCTGTCAGGTGTCAGCTAGCAGTAACAAAGTATTTTGTACCTAGTGGAATGGGTCATGTTGGACGGTCTGTGATTAATAGCACGACAGTTCATTTGCGACGTCCCAATGCCAGCGACTGTTCCTGCCCCACCAAAGACATGGAATTGAAGATCCCCAACAGAAATCCATAGCGCCAACTGTGAGTATTTTTTCTAACCCCAACCCTTATCCTTATCCTAACCCTCCCCTTCCATTACCCTAACACTAACCCTATTTTTCCCACAGGTTGACCCTAACCTTCACCTTTCTGCAATCCATCCCCTCCCCGCAGCCTAACCCTAAGACTCTAGTTCTACACTCATTCCCCTCCCCACAGCCTAACCCTAAGTCTCCCCTTCTCCCATCCATCCCCTCCCTGCAATCTAAACTTGCTACACTACATCCCCTCCCCGCAGTTTAAGTCCACTAACCTTTCGGTGTTGGATTGTGTTGAGAGCTGTTGGATCCCATGGTGGATCTGTGGCGGAACTTTCTAATTACTGATATTTTCGAAATAGACACAGCCAACAATTAGCTGTTGGCTTTGTGTATTTTGAAAATGCAATTTTCAGAGCGGCAAATGGAACCCAAGCACATACACCATTAACCTAAGACATTCCATTCCATTTTTCTAGTTGCATAGATGCAGTTGGAGAGCAAACTGTGACTTGGGGTACTTACTGGTCACCCCAAATTTCTAAGTTAAATATACTTCTATCTTCACTCATAAGGGAATTGATGGCATATTGTTTAAAAACTATTTTCTTAAATTAAGGCAATCTCTGTAATAATTTTTTTGTATAACGTTTTGTATAACTCTTGTTTAACCAAATTTTTATTACAAAATATTACAAAATAAATAATGTACTCTTTTTGTGGTGCGTCACTTTGTATCAAATTTTTTTTTTAATTCCTGAGAAATAAAACTGTATTAGTAATGAGATAATCTTATGTAGATAAACAAGAAAATGAGGGGAATGAATTACAATTATGGGCTTAGGTTATACCTTATGATAAGTAAATAAGCCGAAACTGAAAAAAGCGTCCATGGTTAATGCTGAATATCCATTATAAGCAGTAAATAAATAAAAAAATAAAAAAAATAAAAAAAAAGATGGCTACCAAGTTCACAAAAACCATGTTTAGTCTTTATAATAATTTTTCTTACAAAAGGAATTTCATTTGTACATACTTATATAAGCACACATTGATTTCATTAACTAAATTCTTTATTTTCTCTCTTTTGTGATGTACACAGAAATGAAAAACATATAAAAAACGACATTTTTGAAATAAAAAACAAAAATGGTTTCCCCCAGATACAGTAAAAACTGTGTTTCTTACGAATAAAAGATCAAATAGTCAAAGAAGTCTACGTCTCCATAAATTTGTTCTTGCCTCGCTGTGGGCATATTCTGAAGCCAAGAACTTTGTACTTGTCAAAGAATTACCAGAGGTCTAATACAATCTGCACACATCATATAGTGAATGATTACACTAAGACATCTGTCTTCATGTCTTGTCTGTTTGACTTTAGGCATCATAAAAAACATACATGTATCAACATATTTGTAAACTCAGATTATGGAAGGATCCAAGCATGCCTCTTTATTCTCTCTCCTAGCTTTATTTGCTCAATATCATGCATGGAAATGTAATGAGACCCAATAAATAAAACTCTTCATGCTTTGTGCATTTTGCTGCATTTGCAAACAACCTTGTCAGTTTAGAGATACCCACTAAACTTGAAGGGTGTGAGTGTTTAAACAACATGTTACACACCTTGTCGTGCTTTGTTGCTTGTTTGACCCATTACAACCTGATGTAGTCAAATGTTTGTTGATCTTTGCACATTTTCAAAAGAGAATTTTCTTTTTCCTCCAACACATCTGTGGGAAAACATTCTTTATATAATAGTACATCTTTAGTTTACCGGTTTCTCTTTGTGCAGAACCCGGTTTATCAACAACATCAAACATCCTAAATCATATATTCTCATTTTAGTTACAGCAGGAAAATGCTAATACTATGTGGTAGCATATTTGCTTAGTATTATAAAATGATGAGTGTGGGACCCGTAGTGATAGGTTATTTCAATAGGGCTGTTTGCTCCCAGACAGTTCCAAACTGGCTGGTGTATCGATTGCTTATGCCACAATGAAGCATAGCAATCGATCCCCTGAGCAACGAAAACGGTGTTCCGAACAGTAAGCAACCCCACTCCCTAACCCTAAGTCACCCCCCCTGCAGCCTAACCGTAAATCCCCCCCCAACCAGCCTAACCCTAAGTCACCAGAGAGGGTTACTCACCTCTCCGGTGGTCTGATCTGGCCGTGGCGATGACAGCGACGGGTTTTTCGAAAAGGAATCGCATACTCGCCCATTCATAAAAAAAATTTCTGCGGTATATCGCATTCGAAATATGGACAGCCAAAAAGGGACTTACAGCTGTCCCTATTCCGCAACGTGAAGTATCGTTGCGGGGACTCACATTGTAAAATGATACAGGTTTATTAAATGCCCTCACTGTAGTGCCAGAACAAAAAGTAATCTTCCCACAGGTTATCACTTAGTTAAGCTGTCAAAAAGAAGGCAGCATTTAATACCCCTATGTCCAAGATCTTTCCTTGAATTACACTATCTCATCAGTGCCTTCCTGCTATCTGAAATACGATAATCAACATACTACATGCCCCTAATGTCTTCTCAACCTGAGCTCACCTGCGAAGTCAAAGCTGGTGTTCACTGGTTAGTAGGACTGAACTGGTATTCCCAAAGAAATGGGGCATTCCATAGTTCATCTTTGTCTGAGTACTGGCTGCTAAAATCATGCAGTGCTTTATCATTCCATAACTTATCCCAATGAGGAGTGTTACATTAAAAATGCTGGACTATATACCGGTAAGCCAGAAAAATAAGGTTTAGTGGAAGGGCAAATCATTCCAGTGTGTAAGACTTTTTATTTCCTGTGCTGCACAAAAACATAATCACCTCCGCAACCTCAATTAACTATCACCAGCTGCGTATGGAATAGAGGATCATACGTAAGGGCTAAATTCAGCCCTCACTGTATGATTAAAACGTCTAAGGCCACCCACAGCATGCATGGTGTGTGGCCATGTCCCCCTTGCGGAAGATAATTTCAGAACAGAATGCAGCATCAGGCAGCTGCATCCCATTGCAGAAGAATAGGAACTGTACATATCATACGTAAGTCAGCTCTTTTTCTTAAATCTGGATCAAAGCCTCTGGATTCCAAATGATACTGTCTGATTGCAATGTCTGATGCCTAATATATGCGAAGCAGTCTATCTTTAGCATTCCATTTCTCAGTGAAGGCGGAGACAGACATGCTAATGAGGGAACGGGGCGGGGGAAGCCCTGTTACGATCAGGTATGCTGCTGTATGACCGCATACGTGATCATAAAAGGTAAGGTAGCAATCAGGACACATAAGTGTACATAAGTGTCCAGATTTACTACCGAGAGCGGGGAGTGCAGGGGGTGTGCACTCCCCGCTCCGAGAACAGCCGTGATGATCTCGGGCGCCCGTTAAACGTCCATAGATCTGGATCCAGCGCAATGTCCCTGTACATAGGACTCTCTATTTTCCTGTGGATCATGCTCCCCACATTACATATAATCTTTCTCTCATTGTTACATAGTATACATCCAACATCATCAGTTACATTTATCTTCTATATCACATATTACAACTCTCTCCCTTAGGTAAAGATGGGTATGCATTACAGTTGTACGATAAACAAGTGTTTGGAATGATGTATACTGTAATGATCATGCCTGATCGTTGCAAAATACACAAAATTGTTTAATCACATCTTTAAAAATTTTTTATTTTACCAATGAAATAATTAGATACTGAAAGATCAATCTAAAATCATGTATAGTGGGTTCTTGACTGATGTCAAAAACTGTAGTGTATACCCATCTTTACATCCTTCTTCCCACATCACATATTATACCTCTCATCATATTACATATTATTCATTAACTACCTCCCTACAATCCCTCTGTACCTCAGTTACATCCCTTTGCAACCATTACACCCCTTTCTTCATATTATACCCCCCCTCCAATCATACCTCCTTTGTATTTTTGCCTGGTCCAGGGTAACAAAGCTCTCACACCATTTCTTCAACTTTGTGGTTTCTCTTCCTTTACATCCGACAGTGCTGATATGAGTGATATACAGATATCTGCCCTTTGCAGTGGCTGCACCAAGTTTGTTCTTGCCGTGCTGTGTAGTTTCTTTAAGAGAAATTTCGTTAATCTTACCATTCTAATTATCCCCAATGCAGTATTGTCTGGATTGTCACAATTTCTCTCTTCTGTGAATGCACGGTGGCTGAGTTAGTGATCTTGTTGGTTGGTGGGCATGTGAAGAACCTAAGTAAAGACCAGGTCTGGAGAAATTAGGGGTCTCTCCAGAACTATAGAGTTAATGAATTAGAAGATGGATAGACAGAAACAGCTATTTTTTCTTTCGTGTACTCCCCTCTTCCATGCGAAATTTCAGACCCTTTAGTGGTATAGGGCGTAAAGCCCTATTAGGAAGTTGAGGCATTAGGCCCCTCTAGTACAGGACATTAGCCCCCATAAAGTGAGTTAAAGACATTGGGCCATATTCAGACCACTGGACGTATTGCATATACGTCCGGTGTTTACCGAAATTGTATATTGCGCATGCGTAGTCATTTTTTAACATAATCTAGGCATACGCAGTATACAATTTCGGTAAACACTGGACATATATGCAATACGTCCGGTGCTCTGAATACAGCCCATTAGGTTCTTTACTGTAAAATGCACTAGGCCCAGGTTGGTTAGCGGGTGCTAGTTCCTTAGTAGTTATAGACATAGGGCTGATTGGTAAGTAGATTGGAAGGGTATTAGAGAGCACCGGAGGACCTCAGGACCTGTTTGTTAGGACGGGGCTATGTTACTTGTTGAAGGTAGGAAGCTACACCCTGTGAGAGGGTACTAACTTTCCCCAGTTCTCTCCCGCAGGTCATCATCAGGTGTTGGACCTATAATTAACTCTGTTGTTCCTTTTCAGATTAGTGGAGTGCCACACTTAGAGCTAGGAACCTTTGGATAAGTTTGTTTTGTGTCTCATGCAATAGGACTTGCCTTAAAAAGTTTAATGTGGTTTCAAAATATTTCAACATACTGTAGTGGTGCAACTATTTAAGATGCAGCTAATATATGTTTATTAATAATAATAATAATAATAATAATAATAATAATAATGTATAAAAATAATAATAATCATTATAGTTCCTGAAAGCATACACTCAACATGCAGCGAGAACAATATTTATATGATTATGATTTATATGAATATATTGTGATTATGTTTTTGGATACAAAGTGTTTTTAAACAGTTGTAGTTGACAATATCCAGTCTACTGCTTATTATTTAAGTATTTGTCTGTGTTTGATGTAGAGCATTTATATAACTAGGCCTGGAATGTGTGGAAATGTATGGTAACCCACAAACCCTGTTTTTTCTATTGCCTTGGTTATGTTTAATTATATTAGTTGATGCTAATCAGTAATAATGTATTATTGCTATAAACCACAAAATGTTACATTATTACATGTAAAAGAAACAATTAATGTTTGTTTTAAGACCAATTTTACTACACAGAGAACTGTTTTCACTGACTTTGCAATGACTCATGTCCCCTTATATATAGTCAAAGTGGCTATCTGCATACGTGCCTATTCTCAGGGTTTCTGAGAGCTTTTCAGACGGGTTTGAGCTACCAACTTAGTGGATCAGCGCCGCCATCAGGGGGGCCCATCGAGTAGCTGGCCAATGCGCAGAGCAGAATTTCCCTGCACAGTGGCCCGCTGTTAGAGCAGGTCCACAGTGCCACACCCCTATGTGATGTCACCAATGACATCACATGGGATGGGGCCCTGCAGCTGTGCCCCGTGTCCCACATTTTTTTTAAAACTTTATGTATAGACAGACAGAAAAAAAGCTAGTTGTAAAAAGCAGACCAAAATTTTAAGAAACAGTAAATTTTATTAGATATATATTAAACCCCATTATAAATGGAAAAGCAGTAGCAACATATTTTCTCCTGCAAATGCATTTTCCATAGGGCTGTGTTATAACTGTATATTATACTAAAAAGGCTGCACTTGCCTGACTAAGGTTTACATCAGGGTAATTCAAATCAGAAAAGCAGATTTTCTATGTTTCTATGGGGCTGATTAAGAGATGCGATTGCGAAAAGATCGCAAATATACGCATCTAATGTTAAGATCCTAGCAGGTTCCAGCCCACTGCATAAAGAGTCACTCCCCTTGCAAACAGCGGTGGATCTTAAACTTAGACCACCATTGACTAGCCCTAACTCTACGCTGTCATTTGGGATCTTAAGTGACGTGGTAGCGTTCATTTAAGATCCTAAGTGTCAGTCCGCGCCCACTTTCCCTCATTTCCCTGCCTCCCCCCGCCCATTTCCATGCAAATCCTTAAGATCTTAAAGATTCGCAGCACTTAAGATCTTAAGTGCTTGCGTGCGATTCAAACTTACGTTCTTAGCGAATTTACGCTCCTAACCGCTACGTACATGGCGTTGCACTATTACTACACATGCACAGTTTTCTAGGATCTTAAATATACGCTCCTAAGTGCCGTGGAAATCGTATCTCTGAATCAGGCCCAATGTTTCTATGTATCTGTGGCTTAAGCTGAACATGGGAATATTAGGGAAGTGGGAAGAATCCCAAAGCTAAAAGAACTAGACTGGTTATTCCTAGAGTGTGTGGTCTCATGTTTTCAAAATTCCTATTACTATACTGTTCCCTCTTTGGTTCCACCACTCCAGGTTGTCAGAATCAAGTTATAGTTACCTTTAACGGCACAATCTGTGAGCCAGGTAAAATATAAGGTTGTCAAATTGTCTTATATAGTGGTAGCATCTCAGGTCTGGCAAACATATCAATTTAAGTCACTTTTGCTATAAGGGTGTTTCAGGGTTTTTTTTTTTCAGTAAAGATTTTTCAAACCCGCACAGGTTGTAAGAAAAAGCAATTAGTGGCTATTGTCTTGACTGATCTTGAAAGTGTTACATTTTTCCAAATGCAGGATGCCTTCTTTATGTATTTGAGGCTGGATATGGAAATGTTTGCAGATTGCCATACTGAATGCATGCAATAAAGAAATACCTGGATGTACCAGTTGATGTTATTTGATAGTGTATAGCAGCAGTAGAAGCATTGGAAACACCCCAGGGTAAGCACAGGTGTAATGTGTCATATTTCATATTTACACTATTATTAACCTTTATTACCACATTGAAATTACAGATTAGGCAACATATTACTTACAAATATATCATAATTATTGTCACCAGAGAGGAGGTTTCTTAATAGAAGTTTACTCCATTGCAGTTCTGTTCATGAGTGTTAAATCTTGAGCTGGAAAAGTGTTTGGAAAATGGCCAAGATCTGCTACAGACCATTTCCCTTAACACACACTGGTCTCTGTGAAAACTAGATTCTGTTTGTCATTTAGTTTCCTCTCCCAGCATTGTGTCATTATGATGGTAATGTTGATGGATTTCAAGTTTGCCTCATGGAGTAACGCACACGGTTTTCATAAGCACATTAATCTTGAAAGAAAATCTGTCAGCTAAACAAAATATGTCTGCAAATGATGATGTTAAGAAGACACCAGAATTGCTTCATTTTATTCTACAGTTCTAAAGACGACTTTAAAATGTATGCTTAATAGAAGTTTTGTTCTTTACCTTTTTGTAAATCTTATTTTTAAAGTCTGAAAGAAATTTGTTTGTTCAAAGCTATTTTTAAGGACACATGTTGCAAATGTAAACGCTATACCTTAAAATAATACACAAACATCAAATTAAGCTGATTTGTCCATACGTTCGTTTAAACACTTCCTTGTTGGGCTCCAATCTCCAAGCTTTTATGTGGTTAAAAGTATTCCAAATAGACACTGATAGAGCTATTAAACCCCTTTGCAGATGAAATCAATGAATTTCATAACTCTTTCCTCCAAACATTATTTAGGTCAGATAATAATATTTTGCAAGGCCTTTGTTTTATTGTAAGAAAGAAAGATATTTGGTATGAATTAAACATCTGAGATTGCTTTGGGATTTTATTTTTTGAAGTCATGCCAAGTTCTAGGCAAGAACAAGCTAGTAGCCGAGCTTGTTTTAATTTAACGGTGTTAAAGTGTTCCACTGCAATTAGGTATCCCAGAACTAAACAGAAACAGACCAGGCTATAGAAATGTAGCAGACCATATCCCATAAATTATTTGAAACTTTGAAAGTCTTACAAACTGTGTTTGTGATAGCAATGGGGCATTTATTCATTACCAAGAGTTATTTTAGATGATACAGAAATAATCCCATAGTAAAAAATGCCTACTGCTATTCCATTTTTGAAAGATTTAGTGTCAGGGAGATAATCTTGTGTTTTTAACAGCAAAGGAAGCCATGATGTTTTGATCTTTATAACTTAGATGTGGTTCAGTTTTTTTTTTATTACAGCAAACTTTAAACATCCTTTCAAATGCAAAAATTTCTGTATGAATGAAAGGACACAGCCAGAATTAAAAACATTTTAGGCTCCTATCTTTATAACTAAGTGCAGAAACTTGATGTATATTAAATAGTATGTTAGAAAAGTAACTGCTTGGATAATTGTAATCATAAAAGCGGATTTTTCAATGGCCTTAGCTCAGGAAACCTGGAACCACATGAAAAATTTAGGGTGTGTAGAAAGAGCCTCATTGTTAACAGAACTAGGGCTGGTTACTCCTACAAACCTCCCAAAAGTCCAGATTTTGAGTGACTGTTCTGCTGTCCTGCCCACCTTACAGTTTGTCCCGATATGTAGACTAGACTGGGTTTCTCTTTTTATATTATTTAAATTTTGACCAGTGCAACAATGCAAAAGGGGCATGGTTTGGGCTGGACCAGTTTGGAGTTTGGGGAGGGTTTGGTTGGGACCTAGGTAAGGTATGTAAGGGGCATGTTGGTCCTATTTGTTATGACAACGGTACACCAGGGCGCAGAGTGCAACTAATGGATGGAATTCACCAGAGCCCCTGATGGTGGGGATGAATTTGGCTGCGAAGAAGTAGCAGGTCGCTGCCCCCAGTGACCGAACTAGTGTAGAACTGCGGTTAGTATAGGCCAGACAAATGTGAGTAGCGCGGTGGGGGATGGCAGCGCGCCATCCCCAGCTCCAGGAACTCCGTCTGGAAGCCAATCAATTCTGATTGGCTGCCAGCCGGTCACATGGCGCAGCCGCGAGCCAATCAGGGCTCGCAGACATCTTGAAAGAAGAGGGCAGTGCAGTGAGCCTGGCATGGCTCACCGCAGCACTGCACCCAGGCGCCTCTGCGGCGCCCAGGGTGCATTGCGGTGCCGTGG
>WWET01004868.1:71194-92676 GCA_011038615.1 Limnodynastes dumerilii
GAGGGCATGGATATAAACTGGAGGGTGGTAGATTCAAAGGAAATGTGCGGAAAAATTACTTCACTGAAAGGGTGATAGATAAGTGGAATAGCCTCCCATCTGAGGTGGTTGAGGCCAATACAGTAGAACAATTTAAACATGCTTGGGATAAATATAAGGGTATCCTAAATTGTAAACCAAATTGAGGGTAAATAGGTTCTAGGGTCAGTATAGGTTTAAATAAACAAATGGGCAGACTAGATGGGACATGTGGCTCTTATCTGCCGTCACTTTCTATGTTTCTATGCCCTTTGGCTTTGCAATGCTCCAGCAGTCTTTTAGGACCTCAATAATTATGTTTGTGGGACTTCTTGGGCCAGTTCGTTGTAGTTTACCTGGATGACATTTTAATCTATTCCTCATCTTTGGACCTACGTTGTGCTCACTTCCAACAAGTGATCTCCTATCTCAGAGAACATCATCTGTACACTAAGTTATAGAAGTGCAATTTCGAAGTTTCCTGAGTAACCTTCCTAGGATATGTCATCACCCTGGAAGGGTTGACCATGGACCCAGTGAAGGTGAATGTCATCTTAGTGCAGCCTTCTGAGTGCAGCCTTCTAAGTTGAAGGCAATTCAGTGCTACTTGGGCTTTGCTGACTACTACATGAAATTCATCAAAGCCTTCTCTACACTGATCTTACCAATATTAGATCTCAATAAGGAAAATGTTGGTCCTGCCAACTGGCCCAAAAAAGCAGTTGACACCTCGAAGAACCTCAAGCAGGTCTTCACCACTGCACCCAATTCCCCAGACCTGGTCTTCGTAGTAGAGGACATGTTAGATGTGGAAGCACAAAAGAATCCTAAATACCTTGAACTGCATCCATGTGCTTATTTTTCCAAAAACTTCCCAGCAGCCAAGAAGAACTATGATGTGGATATAAGGAACTTCTTGCCATTAAGCTACCATATGAGGAATGGAGACACTGGCTGGAGGGGGCCTCAAATGTCATCACAGTGCTCACGGACCACAAGAATTTGGCATATATTGCTTCAGCCAAGATACTTAATCCTAGGCAAGCCCGATGGGCTTTATTTTTTTACCCAGTTTTGGTTTATCATCACCTACTGTCCGGGGTCCCTGAACCGTCGGCTTGATGCCCTGTCTCTGTCCTTCCTTCCAATGCACCTTTACTTCACACCCCCGGGGCCGACCCTCTCCTCTTCTATGATCATTCCCCAGTATCTTCAGGAACAACTGTCATTGATAAAGGACCAGGCCCCAAGGGAAATGCCTGCTAACAGGATAGTACAAAGTCTTATGCAGCAAGTTGACTCTGCTAGGACTGCAGGTGATCCAGAGATCTAAAAAACACTGGACTTGCTCAAATGATTAATGTGGTGGTCATCCATGGCCCAGGATGCCCAGAAAATCATCAGTTCTTGTAACCAACTGTGCCTGCAACAAATCCTCTTGTTGCCTTACCTCAGGACCCAGATTTTTGGGATCCTTCACCATATGCCGGGACATAAATACAGTAGCCTTCAAGCTACACCTATCATGGAAACTGAAGATCCCCAATATGTTCCATGCCTCCCTACTCAAACCAGTTTATCCATCTAGAAGATTCCTGTCAACTCAACAAGAAAAATACCCTTGAGTCATGATAGATGGACAGAAGAATCCATCATAGATTCTAGGGACCATATTCAACACCCTGCACATTTTTCGTAAGTACGGGGGTCTGTTATTATGCATAGAAGAGGGGAGTGAACTCCCCCTGTCACTCACCTCTTACGTGTGGAGATATGGACACTTTTGTGCCCATACCCCCAACCTTAAGTTTACCGTACAGATCTGCCTCCATACAATGGCAGATCAGTGCAGATTTTAAGTATTCCTTCCCTTTTTCCATATTAGCATGGCAAAACCCCGCCTCCGATCTCATGGAGATCTGCTTCATCACAACTGGTGCGCAGAAATGCCAATGCTACAAGCAAGAGGACTTATGCAAACGATTTGTGTAAGTCCCCTTGCATTCTTAATTGTGTATACGGTCCTAGGAGGGTAAGGAGGCAATTACAATATCTGGTTCACTGGAAGGGCTATGGTCCTGAAGAATGAGAATGAATCCCAGCAAAGAATATTCACACAGAAAATCTTGTCTGAAAATTCCATCTGATACCCCTTTCACATCACAACCAAATACCCGGGATTTTCACCAAAAACCCCAGTCTCAGCAAAATCCCGGGTATTTGGTTGTGATGTGAACGGTGCACTTCCGGTGGACCCATGTCAAAAGACCCGGGAATTCAACCCAGGTGAAAAGAAGGGTTATTTCCGGGTCCGACACAGGTAGGGGTACAGTGTGAAAGGTACTACCCGGATTTTTTAACCTGGGTAGCACCTAATGTACTGGTGTAATATTTTTACTATTGACCTGGCAACAAGTGTTGCCAGGGCAACGGTAAACAAATTACGCAGTGCGATGACGACAGGGCAGACCCGGGTCTCGGAATTTCCCGGGTCTTCCCTGCAGTGTGAAACGGGGTCTGTGACCCTGGGATCCTCTGTTCCCCTGGCAATATCCCAGGTCTGTGAACCCGGGATATTGCCTTGGCGGCGATCTGAAAGGGGTATGAAATTCTCTAGGAAACCAGGTCCTAGGGGTATTACAACCTCATCAAGAGGGAGTGGAGGTGCTGTTACCTGCTGTCTGGGTAATCAGTACACACCTCAATCAGCCTGGGGGTGCCTTTGCTCTTGATCTGCACCTAGTCTGTCATTGTGTATCTCCCTCTCCCTCTCTCCCAGTGGGATTGAGCTCTGAGTCTGAGTGCCCTTATCTGTGTTTAGTGTTGTTAGGCTTTCTTCAACTTGCCTACCCAGTGCTATTTCATCTTCACTGTGGTTTCCTCCTTTATGCCAACCCTGTGTTCAGGGTTGATCACTCTCACCTTTATTCTATATCTGGGTGTTGGTGTGTTAGAGTTAGACATAAGCGTCCAGGGGCAGCGACCTTCTAGGGTTCTAAAGCCCAGCCTATCCCCACCATCAGGGACTAGTTAGGACCAGACTCCTAGTTAGACTTTGCCACCTGGTCTGCTGCAACCATAAAAATATTTTGTTTTTTATACTGGATGGATAGATAGATAGATAGATAGATAGATAGATAGATAGATAGATAGATAGATAGATAGGTAGATGGATCTAAAAATACACACATTTAGATATATAAAGCAATATAACTACACACACACACAAACTCACAAATGTACACACAGATATATAGAGCAATATACTGTGTCTACACACACATTACATAGATGAATAACAATCAGTCAAAACACATAGATACATCCATATTTAGATGTTTGTGTAAATATATAGCTCTATATACCCATACATGTGTTTATATATATAGCTATATATACTGTGTAGAGAAAACTATATATCTATGTATCTAAATACACACACAGACACACGCACACACACACATGAAGTTATATAAAGCTATACATCTACACACACATGCGTATATAAAGCTTTATATTTACACACATACTGTACATAACATACGTGCATAACTCACTCAACATACATCTTATATTCCTCACACACACACTTACTTTTTCGGAGAGTTGAGCCAACTACATTAAGTGGGGGTGGTGCACAGCTGCAGCAGAAACCAATGAGGGATTAGCACAATGACATCAGCTACTCTCTGATTGGTTGATTGTCAGGAACCAGGAGAAAGCTTCTGAAAAACTTCTCTGCGGAGCCTCTTGCAGCGATGTTATGATGTTGCTAGAAGCAGAGAAAATGTCTTCTGCTAGTGACGGACTCTCTAAGCGTCCAGGGGCAGCGACCTTCTAGGGTTCTAAAGCCCAGCCTATCCCCACCATCAGGGACTAGTTAGGACCAGACTCCTAGTTAGACTTTGCCACCTGGTCTGCTGCAACCATAAAAATATTTTGTTTTTTATACTGGATGGATAGATAGATAGATAGATAGATAGATAGATAGATAGATAGATAGATAGATAGATAGATAGATAGATAGATAGATAGATAAATAGATAGGTAGATGGATCTAAAAATACACAAATTTAGATATATAAAGCAATATAACTACACACACACACAAACTCACAAATGTACACACAGATATATAGAGCAATATACTGTGTCTACACACACATTACATAGATGAATAACAATCAGTCAAAACACATAGATACATCCATATTTAGATGTTTGTGTAAATATATAGCTCTATATACCCATACATGTGTTTATATATATAGCTATATATACTGTGTAGAGAGAACTATATATCTATGTATCTAAATACACACACAGACACACGCACACACACATATGTAGTTATATAAAGCTATACATCTACACACACATGCGTATATAAAGCTTTATATTTACACACATACTGTACATAACATACGTGCATAACTCACTCAACATACATCTTATATTCCTCACACACACACTTACTTTTTCGGAGAGTTGAGCCAACTACATTAAGTGGGGGTGGTGCACAGCTGCAGCAGAAACCAATGAGGGATTAGCACAATGACATCAGCTACTCTCTGATTGGTTGATTGTCAGGAACCAGGAGAAAGCTTCTGAAAAACTTCTCTGCGGAGCCTCTTGCAGCGATGTTATGATGTTGCTAGAAGCAGAGAAAATGTCTTCTGCTAGTGACGGACTCTCTCCAGCATTCCAGGGTACTGGCCCATCCCTCCTCCGGCCCCTCTGGCATTTGCCTAATAAAAAATATCTACCAAAAAAGTAAATAAAATATCTACCAAAAAAGCGCTAAAAACCCATGCAACAGCCTCAAATCATAAAAAGGGTTCCCCACCCTTACAATTTGCAAACATAAAAAAATAATGGAATGATAGAGAGCAGCGCTAGGAATGGTATTTACTAAAATTACACATCAGGAAAAGTAATGGGATCAAAAGTAAAACGGCTCATAAATATAATTAAATCTGAAAAAATGCAAACAGCGACAATGGTGTATATTAAAACAATAACGTTTACTGAAACATATTTAAAATAATAGCCATAAACAGCAACAATAGTGTATCTTAAAACACCAAAATTTACTGAAACAACTTTAAAACAATAGCCATATACAATCATAGAGCGGAGGTAGGCACATTAACCAATACCAAATGTATGGGAAGCAGCAAATACGACAACCGACCTGCCGATACCACGTGGAGACGTCTCCACCACGGGTAGCGGGGACACGGGAGTAGGATGGTAAGTAGGTTCCGGTCCTAAGGAGGTGAGGGTCTGCTGCGCCGATGCAATGGATGTTGGAGGTCCTGCCGTCCGATATGTCCTGTCACCACTTGACGCGTTTCGGAGAAGCTCCTATGATTGTATATGGCTATTGTTTTAAAGTTGTTTCAGTAAATTTTGGTGTTTTAAGATACACTATTGTTGCTGTTTATGGCTATTATTTTAAAGATGTTTCAGTAAACGTTATTGTTTTATTATACACCGTTGTCGCTGTTTGCATTTTTTCAGATTTAATTATATTTATGAGCCATTTTACTTTTGATCCCATTACTTTAATATATAAATATATTTATTTGGATAGATTATTAAGTGTTCTAATCAGTGTTTCTTCTTTTTAATTTTTTTTATTTATTTATTTTGGTTCCCTGGAGTTCTCAATACATTGAAATAATTACGACCCATCCAACATCTCTCTCTGTATGCCGCTACAATAAGATATATGGACTATTGATGATTCACTGGGACTTATAATTGATGTATATGTAACTACTTGTTTCTGTTAAATAATTCATTTATTGGGTATCATTATTAATTATCAGGACCTTTGTTCCTGATGTGTAATTTTAGTAAATACCATTCCTAGCGATGCTCTCTATCATTCCATTATTTTTTTATGTTTGCAAATATGCAAGATGGCCAGTCTGCCCTGATTATAATTATACTGATTTTTTGGGGGTAAGCCTGAACCACAAACCTTTTTTAGTTGCATACAAAGGCGTGCAACTTCACTCACACACATCACTAAGCAAGTTTAGATAAGTTCATTCACAAAGAGCGGATAGAGTAGTTTAGCAAGTGTAGTAATGTTCATTAACAAAAGGGTGGTTAGTTCAACCTGTTTTTCACCAAGAAACGCCACAGATTTATGATAATAAAAAGATTTTATTACACCAATAATAGATAAAATGTTTTTAAATTTATCACTTAGAATTCTGTTATTTACTAGGTAGATAATGTAATATTGTAATAAGCAGCTAATAGTGTGTTTTCTGCTTTCAGAAATAATCTGGTTTTAAGAAATACAAAGTATTTTTTTAATGTTAATATAGACTTTATTAAACAGTTCATCTTCACAAATCAACAAGATAGAAAGTATTTTCAATCATTTAGATAATGATGATCTGTCTATGGTATCTGCTTCTCTGGCCCTTTTAAATAAGTGGCTGTCTTTTCAATTGGCGCTTCTAGTAATTGACTGGGTTTTAGATATACAGAATGTTTAAACTTTTTTTTCAAGATTTAAATGCACATTTTATCCTTATTGATCAATAAAATAGGAAGTATCTGTTTTTTAAATGTTTATTATCCTGTCACTCACCGTGCTCAATGCTAGTCCAAAATAAACCCACAACAGACCAGTGAGTTGGAGTCAGGGGCGGATTGGGAAAGTAAAGTTGCTCTGGAAAAAATTCTGGAAGAGACCTCGGGCAGCATCCTGAGTATTTGGAGGAAAACTGTTAACTAGGTCTTGTATTGGAGGTACCGAGAGTGTGGGAAACCAGAGAGTTTATACCATATATGTGAGACCACCTTTCCAGGAGCATTTTATGAGTTTATCCTTCTACTGTTTTTGTCGTCGTCTTTTCATCTACAAATTAAGTTTTTCTATATACTATAGGACTGGCGATGTTTTATGAGTGGATATGTTTTATGGTATTATGATTTAATTTAATAAAGATATATTATAATATTGTAATAAATGGAGCAACTTTAATTTATTTCATTTGTGCATTGCATTTTATTTTTGGTGTCTAATATAGCGCTTAATAGTTTTTTTCTTCTTTTTTTTTTTGTTATTAAGGCGATAAGTAGCACAATGACATCAAACTATAGTAATACATTAATTTTATTTATTAATACAAAGATAAGTAAAATTGACATGTAGGTAAACCACTGATAGATGACATCACCATAAAGAGTAGGCGCCTCATATTTTTTTTAACATTTTATATATAGCAATAAACAATATACCCAGTACATTTCTGGGTGTAACTTAATTCAACATTAATTATATATTATTTAACAAAGTATAGAAAGGAGAAATGGGGGTGGGAAGATGGGGGAAGGGAAAGGGGGTGAGCAATCAAAGTTTTTCCAATATATTAGGGATAGAGTTGTTATATAGCTCTCCCATATACTAAAAAAAATTTCAGTTTTTTTGTTCCTTTGACATGAATGCTTCCAGTTAATCCATGCGAAAAAAGAAAAAAAGTCTAAAGAATGGAGGTTCTGGGAGAAGCCAGTTTTGTAATATGCATTTTTTTCCCCAACTGCTGATAATACAGTTAGTAATTTCTTATATTGACTCAGAATTTTTTGTCCTTTAGGCATTACACCAAGTATTGCCCATTCTGGAGACAAGGGTACATAGTTGACTAATTCTTGTAGCGCAAATGCCGCCACTATTTTCTCAAAATGTTTTATTAAGGGACAGTCCCATAAAAACAGAATGGAAGTTGCTCAATCAATTTATAGGTATATGTTAAACAGGTGCGTGAAAGGCAGGGGGTTAATCTGCTTGCCACAGAAACAAAAGGAAAGAAAAGCCCCAGCACACTGCCATAAACCAGTAACAAACTCTACTGTTCTATCTGTAAAATAAAACACAGAAATGTTTGTTACACATATTTGATCAAATATGGGATAAGCCACCAGCCACCGTCAAGGCCTTTCTGTATATGGTGGTCCTAACTATAAAATTAAGAGTCCTAATGTTGGGTCCCATATATATGTTTATAAATTGAGAGCCAACTTACCTAGGAGACACCCCTTAAAGTCTCCAAAATGGCTGCTGTGAAACAGCTCTTCCTCTCAGCAACTGCTCCCAGACATGCCCACAAACAGAACAGTCCCATAGACAGTGATACAAATTCACATCTGGTAAAAGGCATTTAGGGCATGTAGAATTTTCTGTTAGACCAATGATTACTGTTCAGTTAGGTGAGAAATATCCCTGATAATAAATCTTGAATATCATCTCTCTGTAAGATATGGCTGGAAGGATTTTATTGGAGTATATCAGAGTCGTTATATGATACGATATGTCAAAAGCTGGAAATCTCTGCTGCCATTTACTGATACCCATATAAAAATCTTATGAGTAATATGAAGTTTTAAAAAAATTATAAAATCTTAATATTGCCCCTTTAATCATTCCAGTCATCATTAAAGAATTATCTAACTTATTACACCAATCTACTGTAGACAATGGGCCTCATTTACTAAAGTCGATTTGCAGAAGCGATTACACATCGACCATCATTTCTGCGATTTGGAGTAGATTTTTTATTATTCATCGTCGTATTTACAAAGTGTCGATTATGCTTGGCGCTTTTAATTTTTCAGCGATGTAGATCGATTTTTGATAAAGCGCTCGGTCGTCGAATATGAGCCCAAACTCGCAGGACTTATATCTTTTCAATGTTATTTGACTTGTCAAAATTTCAAAAAGTCTAAAATCACCCGATTTTTAACTATGTGATGACGGCAGGCAACCTCTATCAAAGGTCATTTGGGAGCAAGAAGAAGCCACCATTTTGTGTTTTACAATGTGGCCTGAACCTGTGTTCCGTTACTCCAGCGTTGGATCTTTTGGTTAACTGTTTACCTTGGTTCTATTTTCACATGTAAGTCCAAAGCTGTTTCCATATAATGATCTTTGCTGTCCTTTGTGTATGCTTGTCATATTTTTAAGTTTCCTCCTTACTACATGATTTTCACATTATCTTGTTGGTCCTGTGTGTTTGTCTGCTTACTTTGGCTATGTTATTTTCTAATGTCTGCGTATGTGTACTGTCTTGTGAATTGTGTTATTGTGCCAGGGTAATGGGGTTATGAATTAGACTCATTTTAGTATAAACTATTTTTTATTAATTCTTAACAAAGATAACAACTGTAAATTTTATAAACATAGCTAAATCATGGTATATTTTTAAAATATTACAAGTCCAAAAGGTTTACATGGCAGGACTAATAATCTTTTGGTTTTTATATTTAGAATGTCTCAGAAAATGGCTCCAAGACAGCTTCATGCAGAGTCGGATTCTGAGGATAGTGATACTCTGCAGGCTCCACCACCCAAAAAAAATAATCTGGCAGGACGATACTCCCTGGTCGAGGGTATCATGGATGTTTACGATGAGGTTCTTGGGGAGAATGCCATCACCACCACATATGCAAGAAAAAGTCAATTGTGGAAAGCCATTGTTTCAGCAGTGAATGCAGTAAGCATTGATAACCGCACTGAACATACGTGTCAGAAAAGGTTTTCGGACATTAAACACAAATTAAGAGATAAGATAATTGCGGAGAGAGAGGCTGCAAAAAAAAACTGGGGGTGAACCCTCAAAACAATTCAAATATTCGGCCTATGAGGAGAGGATGAGGCAAATCTTTTCTGAGGAGGCACTTGAGAGTGTCAATGGGTTAGACACAGACGCTGCAACCCTTGAAGGTATTTCTATACTCTTTCATATGTGTAATGTTTTTAAATAATCCATTTTGTCCATTGTTTGAATTTCTGTACGCTGTTTGTAGTAATTATAGGAAGTGACACAACAATGCCATCTACCCCGGGGATGATCAGTCCTCCACCGGTAGCCATCTTCTCTTCAGAAGACGAATCAGCTGGTAAGTGATTTTCCTTACTTTTGCCTGTGTTTCTTCATCTTGCTATTCTGAATGCTTTCGTCCTTGTAGTATTAATCAAATAGAAAAAGAGAAGATTTAGTCAAAACATAATGTTATGTTTGCTAACATGTGCCTTATGGGCCTGATCCAGACCTACGACCGCAAGCGATCGTACGCCGATCGTAAGCGAAAATTCGTGAAAAAAAACGCATTACGCATGTGCAGTATGACAACTTTCGGTCGCCTGCGAGTCCCTTTTATGAAGTCTTGCAGGAAAGATTTTCTTGCTTTTTTATATTGTAATTCACAATTGCAACATTGATTTGCTTATTATTGACGATTTGATGTTACAGCAACTGTAATGTGAAGCCTGAGCAGTGTGCTATCATCTCACACACAATTGTATAGATTGTTTTGTGTATATACCTGTTGTCTGAACTTTCAAGGCTACTACATCTATGCCATTATCATCGTTAACATATACACATGTGTTTATTTGTTTCCATCAGCAAGTGGTTATTTTACTTTTTTACTTTTGATAGATATTAAAAACAATTTTATGTTCTTGTGCTGCACTGTTTATGTCATATGCTTGCCGATATTTAACGGGGTATCTAGAGATTTAAGCGCAGATCTCAGTTTCTTCCTTTTATCAAAATTCCTTTGGGACCACACCACCCATTTCTTGCGATTATCCCTACTACCCCCGTTATTTATTTATTTTATTTTCATTATCATTATTTTTATTTTTATTTTATTATTTTTTCTGGTATTTACTATTTATATTTTTCTTTTACTAACACATTTTTAGCCTTAAGCGCTCATCAATTCTCTTTTAGCCATTTAAATTGTACAGTACGCTACGCTCGCGTGCGATTGCGGTCGTAGGTCTGGATCAGGCCCTATATCTCTAGCCCTTCTAATTGTAATTTAATATTAATCTTATTAATCGGCCAAAACAGTAATTATGTTTTGGACATACATCATGTATTGTCTGTTAAACTTTGCATTCTTACTTTATTACTGGTTTCCTGCTAAACAAGTGTAAGATGTGATATTTAGCACTAATCAGAACTCGTTTAGTATGTAATGAAATTAGTATAATAAAGATAATACTCTGTTTAGTCTATACTTACCATAATTTTTGTTTTTGTAGGTCCATCACAAACACAACATGCATCTCCACTTTACATTGTAGAAGTACCTAGTGCAGAAGAAAACACCGAATATGTTACTCCGCCTATGGAGGAAATTGCAACACCAAACCCGGAACCTGCAGCCCAGCCACCAACACCAGCCCAAGAAGCACCATCAACATTAAGTGCACACACCATGCTTCAAAACATTGGCGACTGGAGAGACATCAGATGGTAGTCTCGGATAACAATAAGAACAACATGCGAAGTCTTGTCAAGCAACTGAGACGCCAAACAGTTGTCAGCAGACTAGACCTCAACCGCATAGCATCTGCGTAGGAGAACCTAAATATTAACATAGCACAAAATACCAGTGCTATAGAACCATCTAATAACATGCGCAGAGAGCTTAATAATCAGTTATTACATATTTCTGCCCAATTAAGTTCTAATATAGCACTACACAACCAACCTTCCACTTCGTCATCAGGTGACACAAGTCACATAACCACACCTGGAAGTTCGGGTCAACATACACCACCAAGGCGTGGTGCATGCACTAGGAGGGGGGGAGGTAGGGGAAAAAGCCATGCCACCACACCAACATGCCAATCACAGCATCGCCATAAATAGGCTGTACTCTGTGTGGGAAGAAAAAATAAAATTATTATTGTATTTTGTTCAATTATAGCACTCAAATGCTGTTCAACATTCACAAGATTGCATTGTGGTTAATAAAAAAAATATTTATTTTTTTTGCAAAATTATATCATTGTAATGCTTTTTGGGGGGAATAAAAAAATATTATGGTATATTGTTTGATAAGCTATTGCTACAGTTAACACTGTGTTTTTAAATATAAAAATGAATAGTCAGCAGCATAAAAAATGTTTTAAAAAAATTAAAGGCACATAATTCTATTAAGGTAATTACAAATTCATTCACACATTGGTAATATGTTTATTACACACTCAATCTATGCTTGTGGCAAACTCTATCATATTTTAGCATACTAAGGAATTTACTTCACATATAGGGGATGCTATCCTGACTTTTAAAATACAATCTATTTATCTATGTAATACATAGGACATACAATAGTGCATACAAACTTACATGTAAAACGGCTTTGAATGAGTGTTTCACGGACCTGCCTCCCATCCTCAGTAGAATCTACTTCTCCAGATGGTACAAGGCCACCTTTCCAGATAAAGTTCCGGAACATTGAGTCTATTGAATATTCATCTTTTTTTTTTTTACAAAAGTATAGGGAGCACCTGCATGAGATATAAAAGTTTGGAGGATGGAAGTCATCTTGATCAGATTTGCTCTTCCTAGAGTTGGTTACTTTACAAATTATGGTGGTTATATTTAAATGATAAAGATCCCTGCAGTTTTCAGGTAATTGCAGGCACAAGTACAGTATAGAATTTGAGACCCATTGTAAAGAAAATCTATATGCCCATCGAGGTTTAGTTTGAGAATTTAGATTTAATCGTAAGGATTTTCCATATTTATGGTGAATCCTGATATTACACCAAAGTCAAGAATTATTTGTAATATTTCAGCCAGAGCTTCTGCTGGGTTACTCTGCAAATGCAGTGATTTTTTATTTGATCCTTATGCCGTTAAATAGATGGGAGGTTTGCAAAACACGAAGCACGGGATCTAGAGCTAAATTAAATAATAATGGAGATAAGGGACAGCCCTGTCATGTTTCTCTGAACATGGATATAGGTACAGATTTGGTATTGTTAATTAAAAGAACCATTTTAGGGTTTTGATATAAAAAATAAAAAAAAGCACACAAGATTTGCAAATTCTCAACCAAATCCTCTGTCTACTAATATTTGTTGCAGATGCCCCCAAGTAATCTTGTCAGAGGCCTTCTCAGCGTCTAAGCTGAGGAGGACATTATTGTTGGATTCACAATGGTTGGATTGTATTATGGCTGATATTGCTGTACGAATTCCCTTAACTTAGTATCTCCTATGGGTGAAGCATAATTGATGTGAGGTAAGCAGTGAGGGCATCATGGATTGCAATGTTGTAGCTATTATTTTAGTGAGTAATTTGTAGTCTTGAATAAGTAGTGTTATAGGGCGGTATGTGGCTACTAGGTCAGTGGGCTTATTAAGTTTTGGAATCAAAATTGTGTGGGCTTCATTGAAAGTAGGATATGAGATGGAGGTATTATGAATAGTTTTGTATAGATTTGGGGCAATATCGTCCAGCCATATCTTATAATAGTTTCTATTAAAACCATCTGGACCCGGGATTTTGTGTAGGTTTAAAGTTTTGATAGCACGTACCACTGCTTCTGTGATTGTGTCATTAATTTAGCCCTTCTAAAGAAAGAATCAGAAAGATTTAAACTTGATGTAGGTTTGTCATAGGGCCTGATGCAGAGCTACGATGTTACACTGAGCGCTGTAACGCTCAGCGTAACATCGCTGCTCTGGCCCGACACTACTATGGACGCCCGATCTACGATCGGGCGTTTCCATAGTGACGCCGGGCAACATCTGCCCGGCGCATGCGCATTATGGCTACGGCCGCCGTACTATGGATCAGGCCCATAGAGAGTAGCATAGTATGTTTCAAATGCTTTTTCAACTTGGGTAATATATATGTGACCTGTGGTATGATTTGTTATTTTAGTAATGTAGGATTTTGGTGCTTGTCGTTTAACCAGGTTTGCTAATAATTTCCCTGATTTTCCACCATATCTGAAAAAATGATGCCTTGTGTATTCTAGTTTTTTTAGCTTATTCTTGAAGAAAGTATCTAAAAGTTGTTTACTTTGAGTGTAAATTTCTTTACTGGTCTCTGAATTATCTTCGATATAGTTTTGTATTGCTAATTATAACAAACTGTTAAGTTTTAAGAATTGTTCTTTACATTGTTTTTGTTTGTTGGCTGTTTTTGATGCTTCCCAAAATACAATAGGGTTATCCCAATGACTGATATTATCATCTACATATTCCAGCCAACTATACCTTAGATGTTCTCCAAAATTTGTGCTTTGATATAAGTGAGAAGGGAAATGCCAAGATCAAAATCTAGTAGAAGGTTCTAAACGATATATATCAATCAGTTGGGGAGCATGATCCGAGATCATGATATTGTGAATTTGTGCATTCTTTATCCGTTGAAAGAATGTAGCTTTTACCAAGTTATAGTCTATTCTCATAAATGTTTTATGTGTGTTTGAATAATAAGTGTATTCCCTTCCATTGGGATGTGACAGACGCCATGGGTCAATCATATCATGATCTATAAGAAGTCTATTAACTCCTCCACAAAGATTAATTGCAGGGCCTGATATTGAAGGAGATCTATCCATATTGAGATCATTGACTGAGTTATAGTCACCGCCTATAATTAGATTGGGAGTGTCTATTTGCATTAACATTTGAGAAATGGTAAGGAAAAAACTATAGTTAGGGAGGTTCGGAGCATAAATGTTCAGTATAGTAAATTTCTCCACTTGTATTGTTATATGTAAAAGTATGTAATGTACTTCTGGATCTAGTACCACGTCAGTGATCACAAATTGAAGTTGGTTATTAAGCAAAATGGCTACACCCCTTTGTTTACATTTATAAGGGGCAGATATACATTTTGCCATCCAATTAGCATCTGAATCCTGGAAGTGTGTTTCCTGTAAAAGAATAATATCAGCCTGGTAATATTTGAGGTGAGTTGACATTTTTTTAATAGCAGGGTTAATACCTGACACATCGCAAGACAGGAAATGTAAATGATAAGATGTTCAAGTGACAAACGTGTCTACTGGGGGTATAGCCATTTAATCCAATACTGCATTTATTGGACAACAAAAGAGTTACATAAAACCACATCACACCCACTGATATCCCCATTGTACAGTAGGTGATCATCCGTAGGAGCCATGGCCATCTAATTATATCTTGTATTGCAAGCTGAAACAACATCATAAAGCTAAATAAAAGATAGTTAGTAATTGGGGTTGGAGGAGGAGGAAAAGAGCTAGAGAAAGAACATTAAACAACCATTTAGAAAGAAGTGGTGTCATATGACTTTTACCTTCAAGGCTTAAGGCCCAACACATAAACTTGTAATAATAACAATTTTTATACGAAGAGAAATATCAGTTGAAACCTTTAGGTAGTAGGGGACCTAGGTCATGCTATTATTATCTGAGTAGGTATTTTCAGATATATTTTAGCTATTCCAAGGTCATCTAATAAAATCGGTTTCTCATCCACAAACAACCTTAATTTAGTAGGGTAAAGAAGAGAAAATTTGTGGTGGTGTTCGTACAAGTATTTGCAAATGGGGGAGAACTCCTTCCGTTTTTGAGCATCTGCAGTGGAAAAATCTTGAAATATTAGTATACAGAGTTACTGTTGTATATTCTTATGTTTAATAGGTAAATCATTACAGTATTGTGGCAGCAACTGGTTATTTGGAATGCTCATTTAAAAAAAATGTATATAATTCACTGTAACCATGGCTGAGTTTTTATGCCACACAAAATACTTTAGAGGTTTATTTTTAAACTGAAATTTAGATATGATCTAGGACAGTCCTAAGGCACATGTCTGCTCGTTAGTTCAACTCCGTAGTGAATAAGATAGAGAAGGTTGTTATAACTAGTCAATTTAAAAGGCTATGGGGAAGTAACAGAAGCTGGCACAATCGGGTACTGGTGATAGACGATTTTAAAGGAAGTATGGATCTATGTAACACCCAACACACAGAAAAAAAGAAACAAAAGCCTGTGCTGGCATGTGCCAAATTTCTATCATAATACCAGTTGCATATTAGTATAATCAGAGCTATTATGTACAGACTACCACTGACAAAGAGGAATAGAAGTTAAGAAGTATAGTAAAAATAATGTCAACGTAGACAAATGTCATTCAAGGTGAATTTCAATTGCATGATGTAATGTAAGATTCAAAAACAGGCAAAAGTAGTTCAGGTCTTTTTATGTGTCGATCGACTACACTGCTTCACTACTAGCCTGAGTATATGTTATTGGACTTTTTAAGTGGTGGGTGCACACGCCACTTTCCTTTTTTTGTGTCAGGCTAATTACCTGCTGAAAACTTTGATTTGCCAGACATAACTTGAAGAGATAGGGAGAGTTTGTGCTATCAAGTCTCCTAGTCCACAGGCTGCTGCCTAAGACTCAGATAACTAGCCGTGAGCCTAATATCCTGCCACATAATTGGTGTCTGATTGTAAGTGTGCTGCGAGTAAGCTGTGAACACAGTATTTGATTGGTGGTCTGGCGTGGAGAGTGTTGTAGTGTTACTAACACTGTTTACTGAGGACACCATTCTGGACCCTCAGCTGTAAACACAACACGCTTACCAGCAGTTCCGGCTTGAAGGGTCTGTGTTAACACGACTACCTTTTCCCGGTGGTACTATGAGGTAGCGGTGAGATCTAACCTTACTTTTCGATTTTGTACATACTGTGGTTTACTGACACTTGCTCTGTGATTCATCACATCAATAAGTTACCTGTGGATCAAATAGTATTGATGTTGAAATCTCCAAACAACCTCATAGTTGTTACAAGAATCTATTCTAAACAATAGTCTTGCTGCTATACTTTGTTACAAACTGATACAGTTCATAAAACCAAATCTTGGCTGCCATACTATGTATAAATTGCTTCAATAAGATAGACTCTATCCAGTAATTTGGTAGATTGCTCCTCGTGTGACAAATGTACTTTAGCAGTTAGCACTTTATATGGTTTTTTGTATTGTGTTGTATTCTATATGGGCCCATATTGTGTGTTTTATTTTATTATTGTTTATTAAATTGTGTTTTATTAATTGGCGACTATATTCAGTTATTATCACTATTTTTATTTTTGTCTAGAGATTGGTTTCTATATATATTTATATTCATGTTGCATAAAAATCTTTTGGGTTTAAATTTGCCCTGGAATTGCTGCTGTTTTCAGGTCTTTTTAGTCTGCTGTTGGAATAATGGTCTACACATAAATGCTGGTACAATACCATTGCTTATGGATCCACTGTGTCACATGTGTAACAGGAGCGGAATGGCCATAGGACTTATAAGGAAGTCTGAAATCCACATAGGCCCCTCTACAGACCTGTGTTAGAGTAGGAGGTCACTAGGGTGGCAGTCATTAATTTCCTCTCTTTTGGGTGGTGTCACTAGGATCTACATGCACTTTATAGTGGTCACTAGCAAGGACAAATGTATGATTTTAAAAGGGGGGATTCCATTTATTACCATTAATAATAATTCTTAGGGGAAAAATATACATATACAAACACACTCTGTACCATATTGTTAGATAATGTCAAACAGTAGTGCCTTTAACTTACTCTAACATATTATAAGAACAGCATGCTCTCCTTAAATAAGAAATGGTTGTAGATTTCCGTTAGCTGGACTGGTTACAAAGCAAAAAAGTATTAAATAACAAATGAATGATATGATATCTAGAAGTCTTACCCTGATGTACATCATTGCACCCATGTACATACTTCAGCTAAGCAGAATAGAAACACAGAAATTGATGGCAGATAAGAGCCACGTGGCACATCCAGCCCGACCAGTTGTTTATTTTAAACTATACTGACCCTAGACCCTATTTACCCTCAGTTTAGTTTGAGATTTAGGATATATTTATATTTATCCCAAAAAAATGTAAACTGTGCTACTGTGTTAGCCTTAACCACCTCAGATGGGAGTCTATCTACTTATCTATCACCCTTTCAGTGAAGTAATTTTTCAGCACATATCCTCTGAATCTACCACCCTCCAGTCTATATTCATGCCCTCGTGTTCTATTACACCTCTTCCTTTGAAAAATGTCCCCTCCTCAATCCGGTCACAACCATTGATATATTTAAAAAGCTGCTATCATAACCCCCCTCTCCCTCTCTGATCACTTCCTGTCTTCTGTGTTGGTTGGATGTAAGATCAAGGAAGGAGAGACAGCAGGCTGAGAAGCAGGACAATGTAGGGTGGCCACTAGTGGCTGGAGGATGAAATACATTTAAAAATCCCCACAAAATTAAATATTATATTAAATATTAACACTGCTCTTACTAAGGCATTTATTCTGTGCTAATATGTTATCATTGCTATCCAGATCTATAGTTGTTCCCACCCACATGTGGGCTCTTGCTGATATTTTTCAAGGGCTACTAAAGGTTCACCATCTACCCCTGTCTGTAACCCATGCATTCCAGAGATTACATGTCATTAAGCAGGACTGTCAGTATAAGTAAAGCCCCATACACACTACAAGTTTTTAAGTGATGGATGACATTATTGATCACTTTAATCGCCAATCAGCCTTCATGCACACTACACATGATTTTTGGTTGATTCATTATTGGATGGCTTAATCGATTTTGTATACTTTGCAATGATCAGGCATGATCATATGCACAATATGATTTGAACAATTATCTAAAAAAAATGTAGTGTGTATGGACCTTTATAAATTAGTTTTCATTCCTCTTTAAACCTTCCCTCTTACTTCTGTTTCTCTATAAATATGACTATTTTGTAAATACATGGCTTCGGCAGAAATATAGGCATATGTGCTTAAATATAGGCAATAGATAAGTTACGTTTGCATAAATGGCCTAAGAGCTCTCTGTTTATCTATTGTCAACTCACAATCAGTGGTGCGCTTAACATTTGCTTAAATAAGAGTTTTATAGGCATCTGACCAAGGCAAGCCCATAGTTGTCCACTTATGGTTCTTTAAGAACTAGATCAGTGTTTCCCAACCTCAGTCCTCAGGTACCACTAACAGTGAATGTTTTCCAAGTCTCCTTGCTGGAGCACAGGTGTGTTCCCTACATACTAATAAATTTTAATAGCTCCACAGGTGGTACTTGTGATTCTGTGTGGAGTCCTGGAATATATGCACCCAGGTAGTTCAGGAAACACTGGACTAGATAAGTAATTTTAAAAGCAGTTTGATGTTTTGGAAACTGTTTTAATTAGGATTTACTAAGGTTATGTTTGGTGGGCGCTAATATGAATGGAGATATCAAATCTTCTTCTAAAAAATTTACATGGAGTCATAAATTTGGGCCCACTCACTAGGCCTGGGAACAGGAGGGACACCTGTGACGGGCCCGAGCTTCAGAGGGACCCCTGTAATCCACTGCAGCAGACACTATTGAGTTTGGATGGCTGTCCCCAAAAACAAGAGAGTGTACTGGGCTCTGAGATTTCAGTTGCCAGGCCTTCCACTGACCGGTAGTACATTTGAATGTGGACATCTGGAATTCTCACAGTACAGTATGTTTTCTTTCTGTTTGACTAATAAAAAAAAATTTGCTTTATCAGATAGTATAATTAAAACATGAATAATACTGGTTTCCTCAAATCTTTGCGGGATTTAGTGCTGCCAGAGATGTTTGTTGTGGCTATTTTCACACATACTTTGAAAACATTTTGCAGTATACCTGGTTACTCAATTACGCAGCTATTTACTGTGAGGCCCCCTCTTCCAGGGTTACTGTGCTCCTTATCTTGTTCAGCTTTACCACTTTAGTGATGCCTTGTGGAATTGATTCAAAATTAACTGGCTCCATATCAAGTCTTAATAATTATTGCCACATGCTGAATATGTGAGCCAGTAAAAAATGGCAAAAAAAGGAATAACTGAGAGCATTTAGAAATATAAAAACCTTCTTTTTAAACAAACAGTGAATAGTGAAAACTTTAACTAATGATAATCTAAAGAAATGTCACTAATCAATCTACTTTTTAAATTGACAGCATGGTAAAGTAAAACATAAAATATTTGCATAGCTTTACTTTTCAGAATGCATATTTTTACAATGTAGGGCAGCTTTCTCGGAAGCTAAAGAGTAAAAGATGTGAATTACATGTTCTTTCACATATAATACATACCAAGCTTATAATGACTTCTGACATCTACTGAGTGCTCTTACAATTGCAAGTCCTGATCTACATGGTTATGATATAGTGCCCCTAAATCGGGACCCTCTGGCACTTCAGGGGCCAGATGTACTAAGCTTTGGGTTTGGAAAAATGGAGATGTTGCCAATAGCAACCAATCAGATTCTAGATCTCAGTTTCCTATTACATACTAGAGAATGTCAGCTAGAATCTGATTGGTGGCTATGGGCAACATCTCCACTTTTCCAAACCCACAGCTTAGTAAATCTGGTCCTACGTGTTGGGATGGTACGAGTCAGGAAGTGGAAGTGCTTCCGCTATGTGGGAGGGGGTTGAATTTAAACAGTATGGTGAGGATGTTCTTAGCACGTATCATCCAGTCTTCCACACTGTGGATGGCGCAGAAGTTTTAAGACAGAGGATCGGATAGTACATCCGCATGTACGATGGGAGTGTCATCCCATCACCTGTATGGAAGGCTGGATTCACCAGGGAGATCTGAGCACAGCGGTATCATAAGTCTGGATCCAGATCCTAGTATCTAAGTTATATGCAAATTAAGCTTTCAGCAATATTGTATAGGTTAGGGCATAATAAGGGTGAACCCACTGGTCAATGATTAATGTAATGACAATTTATTTATTATTCACCCTGAGAACTATATTAGAAAGTTCAATTAAAACTGTCATACACTAAAAAAGGAACCGATATTGAGAAATGTAACTGAAAATGTTTTGTCCTGCTATCATTTCAATGACAATAAACAGATGCAGGAAATTTTTAAGATTATTCTGAAAAATTCATTTATTTTCATTTTTTGTGCTGTTTACAGTCATGGAATCATTTTTCTTGCCAGACAATTTGATTTGAGAGTCTCAGAAACTGCTGGTCTCCTGGGGTTTTACCACAGCAATCTCTAGAGTTTACAGTGAGTGGTAGAACAAAAAATATCCAGCAAGTAGAAGTCTTGTTAATAAGAGGGGCCAGAGAGGGATGGTGAGTTCAAGCTGACAGGAAAATGACAGTAACAGAAATAATCATGTGTTTCACTGGAAATGTGGAGTAGAACATCTCTCAATGCAGTGGCGTATCTACCATGGGTGCAGAGTGTGCAGTTCACACGGGCCCCCGCAGACAAGGGGGCCGCCCGTGGCACTCACCCTGCACCCAATGGAAGATCCCAGTACAACCTATTTCTGTACAAACGGTGACGGTCTCCAGCAGCCTTCCATTCCCAACAGTGCAATCTGCGCGCGGGTGTCACATGAGGATGTCAGGCGTGCGTGCACTGCACAGCCTCATGCTCCTCTTCTGTTTGCAGAGCGTGAGGCTGCGCACTGCCCTGTTGGGAATGGAAGACTGCTGGAGACCGTCTCCGTTTGTATAGATATGGATGGGGTTGAGAAAAAGAAGAGGGGGGCCCGTCTTGGGAGGGGGGGGCCGTCTGAGGAGGAGGAGAGGGGCCGTGTGGGGGGCT
>WWET01004869.1:21438-55379 GCA_011038615.1 Limnodynastes dumerilii
CCCCCCCCCCCCCAGCTACTAAATAAAATATAGGGCCGGCCCCAAACATGAAAAAAATAATTAACATTTAATGCCCCCTATAAAGGACATCCCGGCGCTAATGACAGCTCTGCTATTTTATATTTATACCCTTTGGCAGCCTGTGAAATCCTGTTTCTATGGTGACCAAATAACGTTATTTGGGTTTTTTGTTTTTCAAAGAAATTCCCCACGGATTAAAAGCTTGGACAATTGGATCCTAATTAAGATGGTAAGTACTTCTTTTTATTTATCATTTTTATGCCATCTTTTTAATGATTTATTTTATGCATTATATAATTACCGGTAAAAAAAAATTTGCATTATTTGGGGTATTAAATAATTATTATTTTTTTATAGGGGGGCATTAAATGTTAAATATTTTTTTTAATGTTAGCACAATGTATGTTATTTTTCTGTTGGCCATACAGAGGATAGTATTGCTTTGGCAATAGCTAAGATCTTCTCTGAGAGGTAATGGAACAGATGCTGAATACACACGGATTAAACATTTGAACTGATCATGAAACACTGAATACAGCAGAAACAAAAAAGTGGAATAACACCTCCACAGAGGCATTCGTTTTAGTAGTAAACAGCATAAATAGAGCTCAGCTTGTGCTAGAAAGCATTGTGCTGTAGTCGTGATTCTCCTTAAGACCAATAATATTTAGTGGTCTAAAGATTTGAGTCAATGGGGCTGATCCAGGGCTACGCCCTCCGTAGTAAGTTAGGGTAGCCTTCAGCCGGTGTAAGTGAGGGTAACTACGCTGGGGGCAGGGGGAGTGTCAGCGCTACATCATAGGTCTGGATCAGGCCCAATGTGGCAAGATCATTATTTTGTTACTACCACATTCACATATTTCTTCTCAAGAATCCTCCCGGAGTTCAGGAGCCTGTGCACCAACACACTAATTATTAAGCATTTCTATTTATACAATATAGATGATTTTTAAAAGCAACTCTGTTTTACAAACAGAAATGGTTGGTGTTTAGGGTATAACAATCTTTAACCTGCATATTTCTCAACATTGTACTATAATGCTCCAACTACCTGCATTAGACACTGCAAGAGCACAACTAAATTTGCAGGAGAATCCAAAATAGACTCAATTTTACAAATGGTGTATTTCCTCTGCCCACATAGAGAACTATGTGAATGGATTGGAAGTTGGAGTGTCATACACAGAAAAAAATAATCTCATCATTTTCCATGTAATTCTACTGACAACAGTCAATTGTTTAGGTAGGAAATAATTGATAACAATCTATTTACTTATCTATATCTCATACCTTATTATACATTGTTGTTATAATACACTGCTCAAAAAAATTAAGGGAACACTAAAATAACACATCCTAGATCTGAATGAATGAAATATTCTTATTAAATACTTTGTTCTTTACATACATTGAATGTGCTGACAACAAAATCACACAAAAATTATCAATGGAAATCAAATTTATTAACCCATGGAGGTCTGGATTTGGAGTCACCCTCAAAATTAAAGTGGAAAAACACACTACAGGCTGATCAAACTAGATGTAATATTCCTTAAAACAGGTCAAAATGAGGCTCAGTAGTGTGTGGCCTCCACTTGCCTGTATGACCTCCCTACAACGCCTGGGCATGCTCCTGGACAGTCTGTGGTGCAACGTGGCGTTGGTGGATGGAGCGAGACATGATGTCCCAAATGTGCTCAATTGGATTCAGGTCTTTCAGGTCTGGGGAACGGGCGGGCCAGTCCATAGCATCAATGTAATGCCTTCGCAGGAACTGCTGACACTCCAGCCACATGATGTCTAGCATTGTCTTGCATTAGGAGGAACCCAGGGCCAACCGCACCAGCATATGGTCTCACAAGGGGTCTGAGGATCTCATCTCGGTACCTAATGGCAGTCAGGCTACCTCTGGCGAGCACATGGAGGGCTCTGCGGTCCCACAAAAAAAAGAAATCCCACATCCATACTGACCCACATGCTGGAGGATGTTGCAGGCAGCAGAATGTTCTCCATGGCGTCTCCAGACTGTGTCACGTCTGTCACATGTGCTCAGTGTGAACCTGCTTTTATCTGTAAAGAGCACAGCACAGGGGTGGCGAATTTGCCAATCTTGGTGTTCTCTGGCAAATGCCAAATATCCTGCACGGTGTTGGGCTGTAAGCACAACCCCCACCTGTGGACGTCGGGCCCTCATGGAGTCTGTTTCTGACCGTTTGAGCAGACACATGCACATTTGTGGCCTGCTGGATGTCATTTTGTAGGGCTCTGGCAGTGCTCCTCCTGTTCCTCCTTGCACAAAGGCGGAGGTAGCAGTCCTGCTGCTGGGTTGTTGCCCTCCTACGGCCTCCTCCATGTCGCCTGATGTACTGGCCTGTCTCCTGGTAGCGCCGCTGACAGACACAGCAAACCTTGCCACAGCTCGCATTGATGTGCCATCCTGGATGAGCTGCACTACCTGAGCCACTTGTGTGGGTTGTTGACTCCATCTCATGCTACCACTAGAGTGAAAGCACCGCCAGCATTCAAAAGGGACCAAAACATCAGCCAGAAAGCATAGGAACTGAGAAGTGGTCTGTGGTCACCAACTGCAGAACCACTTTAATTTTGACCTCCATGGTTTAAAAAATTTGATTTCCATTGATAATATTTGTGTGATCTTGTTGTCAGCACATTCAACTATGTGAAGAACAAAGTATTTAATAAGAATATATTCATTCAGATCTATGATGTTATTTTAGTATTCCCTTTATTTTTTTGATCAGTGCATATCTGTGATATTTCCCCATACCTCTCTAGCACTTGCTCTAGATTAACTTATAAATTGATTTGAGGAACCATCATTTTGTGTGTTTTTGCTAGAATGCATGTCTGTGGCATAGCAGCTGAGAGGTGGTGTTATTTTAGAGATGGGGGATCTCTGCGTTGAATGAGACAAAGTTGTGACTGACAGTTTTTTACGGTTAGATGCAAGCGAAAGGATTGAATTAAAAGGTGCTATAGTAACGGACCTGAATTAAAGGTGAGCTACCCAAGTTAGAAAAAAAGCAGCCTCTTACACCAGGGGTAGTGCCACTTCACTCCTCAACCAAAAACAACATGTTAATAATATGATTAAGTGTATGTTAAGTGGGTGCTCTGAACTAGAGCAGCACTAAAGTGCTAAGTATGTCTTATATACAAAGTGCAACAGTATCTATCAAATATGGAAACACATAAATATGTGTTATAGGGATATGCCCTATATATCTACAATGCGTAGGGACAGTTGTAGGATAGAAATGTAACAAGGATAAATCTGGAGATGGGGTTAGAAGTAAACAAAGTATTTTATTGGCTAAAGAGATTATATTTATTTCGAATTAAGGGGAAAGGTGACATGGTATTACCGGTCATGATATCAGAAAGGACTAAGATGCCCTTGGATCTCTATCTAAATGCTGTCCAATCAGTAATAAGTTTGGAAATTGCTACTAAAGAAAGATTATTTGTAGGGAGAATCAGATCCTCTCTCAAAGCACACACTTCATCCCACACTTTCAGAGAATCTAGTATAGAAGATAGTATCAAGAGACCTGTGGGGCGGAGGCTATTGGTTGTCCAAATCATGCAGGCATGATCTAGGAGGCATTTCTATATCTGCCCAAGGTTTTAAAGAGAGACAAGGGGCCCAATGCTGTAGCGGTGCCAAGATACTAACCTCTTGGTAATTGGTATGGTGGGGGAGAGCTAATCCACCAGGAATTTTTGGTAGAACCATCTTAGAGTAATTTTAAAGATAGAATGTCATGGTTAGTTGCTGGTGTTAGGATGACCCTTATTTTTTGTATCTGTGGGATTTTTCCCATACCTTTTTAGCACCTGCTCTAAATTAACTTTATAAATTGATTTAAGCTAATATAGAAATATATATACAAGAAAAATATTGTGCTTGGGCCTTAGCAATGTGTTACCAGTGATCTGAATGCTTGTTTTAGGTCTATCCCCAGGGCTCTATTGAGACCTTAAAGTGGGCCTGGAAAAAAATCATGAAGTGGCTTTATATAGGCATAACCAAATCAGTGCTAGACAGGACTGACACAAATCATTGGACCGGATTCACAACCCCGAAATTTTTAATTGCGTGTCTATTTTTCCGATAATAGTTACTACACGTTTTTAGTAACTATTTTATGCTATCTACGTAGCGTTTCGTTATGCAGGTTGCATACATGTGGTCTTTAAAGACTGCATGTACTCAATCTACGAAACAATACATAGCGTAAATTAGTTACTACGCATGCAACACTCTAAAAGACACTCTATTGTAAAAGTAATAAACTGAAAATTTGGTTTCAACAGGTGTTTACTGCCACCCTGTCAGACAGCATCCTGGAAACATCTCAAAAAATACATATTGAGACACACACCTACAAATTTTATATTTATCCTGTGTCATGTCATGTCATGTGGATTGGATTGTTCTGTCGAAAAAAATAAAATAAAAATTATATATATATTGTTAGAGATGTCACTGACGCCTGGGTTTTGGTTTTGGATCTGTATTTTTTTTTTTAAATTGCTACAAAATGCTAAAAATATATATATAACATGCGCATTTGCACTATAATAATATAAAATTGAATAATTTCACATTTATAATCAAAGGTGGTTAACTATATACCACAAACATTTGCATCCATAGCTCAATGTATTTAAGAAAACTGTTTCAAAACCATAAAAAAGTACTACTACTACTATTACTACTACTAATAATAATAATGAGCAAAAATTGGCATTGATTTTGAGAATTCACAATCCATTAAATTACCATCTGTCCCTTTGTTTTTTGAGCCAATCCTTGCTATTTTTCTACAGTATCTTGACTACTTCACCTGAATGTTTATTAGCTGCTTCTACTATGGGTGAATTCTGCTGGTAGCGGAATTCCTAAGAATAAGTTGGATTCCTTGAAAAGATACATGGCAGGTTTAAAACCCTGTGAATCTCAGAATCTTAGATATTTTATAACAGGGGTCTAGCATGTAGCTAAGGATTTTTAACAAGATTCCATGGAGCTGCAGTCTATGGAAGTCCTTTCACAAAGTTAAACACTCCTTGTAGGAAAAAAATTATGGTTTTGGTATGCTGGGCACATGAGCAATTGATAAGTTTTCTTAAGCTCCAGTCAGACAATAAAATTAAGTATTTTGTTACTATGAGTTACAGTAAATTGTTTTCCTTCACCCTAGATATATTTAAGGTGTAATTTGTGTTTCCCTGCAGGTGGTATTTGTCATGAATATGGTTATGCCAAAAGTTTAATATTGCAGCTTGAAATATGTACGCCAAATGTCAAGTGGTAGTTTAGAAATGCTGGAACGTATTCAGAGATCCGTGTTGTGATTGGGCCACAAATATACGCACCAACGGAGCAAGACGGAGCAAGTTACACCCACCAAAATCCCAGTCACTCCCCTTGCTTTCTCCGCACGGACGTAGACTTAGACCTGCATTGACTTGCCCTTACTAACCGCACTCACTTCCAACCTTATATGTCTTAGGTGCATATATTTGTGGCCCTATAACTGTAAGCGTGCCCACTTTCTAAATGCTTCCCCCGCCCATTTCTATGCTAATCCTTTGGTGCGTATATCTCCGTCGGACTTAGGTGCTGATTTTTCCACGTCCGATTCACAAGTCTGTCCCTTAGGCATTTCCACACTTATCCTCTACATTGACGCCGTATAAAAATTACTACGCATACGCAGTTAATGCACAGTCGATCTGGCCCTAAAAATACGCACGCAACTTTCGTCAAAAACGGATCTTTGAATGCGGCCCGCTATGCTTAATCCTAAATTACTCAGTGCATTGCCATTGTGATACTTACTTGGTTTTTAACCTTTAATTGTTTGTATGGCTCACCATTCATTAGAAGTATAGGACCAGATTCTTATTTATTCTCTTTATTCTCTCATACAAACTAGGTTGTGGATCAGCAATTCCATATGAGAGCCTCCACAGCAGAGTTTAATGTACACAATTGCTGATCCACAGCAAAGCTTTTACAGTACAATTTAAATGCTTATATACTATGCATGGGGGATGGGAGAAAAACACACACATTAGCTGTG
This sequence comes from Limnodynastes dumerilii, assembly GCA_011038615.1. Classification (NCBI taxonomy): domain Eukaryota; kingdom Metazoa; phylum Chordata; class Amphibia; order Anura; family Limnodynastidae; genus Limnodynastes; species Limnodynastes dumerilii. Next base: position 27,573 of record WWET01004869.1, read on the forward strand.
GTCTAAGGGTAGTGTCCACCAACAGTGTTTCAGAGAGGGAATAAAGAACTAAAACTGTACAATAAAATTATCTATTTAAGGCATAAAAACTACAAAAAAAACCCAAAGGAGAGTGAACGGACGTGCCGCTGGAAAACTCCATCCTTGCCAGCCTAAAAAGCTTATTTTTTGGGGCACAAACCTTACCACTTGCCCCTATATCATGTCTGGTGCTGGATCAGTCCTCTGTGAGCTCGTACCGGACCTCAGCTGGACACCATCGCGGTGGGCCGTTGCCCTCCCAGGGGAGAAAGGCCTCCACAGCTCTGAGGGGCCCAACGGTCATCACCTCCTACCGACTATCAGAGGACCTCCTGGGAGAGCTTCCAACTTACTTTTTTTCCACTGGCCTTTTCTACGCATTTGAGTCCCACCAGTTGCAGAAAGCCGGACTTAGTCGCCGCTAGGACGCAGGACGCAGGCGCCATCTTGGCTACCGTGTGGTGAACAGCATGAGCAGAGCACCTTCTTCCCTCTACAGGGCCTGGACACAAGTAAGGACCGATGTATTGGAGTGGGGAGGTCGGGCTTCGTACCATGCGGCCCTGGGCTTTGTCTAGGGCTGCTGGATGGAGATCACAGTGTGCACTGGATGAGAAGCTGGACAGGAGGCACCATCTTGCCATTCCACGTGCTTCTTGCATCCCTCCGCATACCACCGCTGCCGTTGTGATAGCCAGGAGAGCTGCAGCCGTTCCAACACAAAGCGGGTGAGCGCTGGGAGGCTACGTGTAGCCTTCTATATGCAGGACTGCTATGAACTGAGATCTTCCCGCACCTCCAACCCCCCCTCCCCTCATTCTTTTCTATACCTTTTCCTGGAGGAACTTTTGCTGTACTGCTGGGCTCTAGCACCCTCAGCTATATTACTCTATTGAAGATCATTCCCTTTGACACCCACAGGGTACATCACTGAGTGCTCTTTTGGACCAGTAGTTGACTTTCAGCCCCAGTTTATAGGAGTATGGTTCCCATTTTGGGAGCATATCTGATGCTGCATTAGATGCCACACCAAGACTGTCTTTTCTCTGAGGGCTGACAGGCTCCATGTGCTCAATCTGGTTTTCTACAATACCTACAGGGCTGGCTCCTATCTACATCTACAGTGACCAGCTAAAGTAATTTGCAGCGCATCAGCACCACCTGCTGACTACATTGCCTTCTCAGTTTTAAAGGCTCAGGTTTCATTGACTGTTACTCAGAGTTCCTCCTATATACTATTCCCCTTTGTGATGTCTTTCCCCTAAATTACCCTTCCCTGGGGGGGAACCACGGGGTATGACCTTTTACTGAGCCTTTGATACGGTGAACTACTGTAACTACTATTCGTTTCTCCCATGGGGAAGGACAAGAAAACACCACATAAAAAAGATGGCTGACGGGCAATGCCTGCATCACCCAGGCGGGACATTAGACATCTCTTGAAGTCTCAGGGACCTCAGCCGGGTCCTCCCTCTCCGTACGCACCATCCTCTCCAACTCAATCGGACATAGAGGAAGACTCATCTCTGCCCCCCTCTCCCCGGGGATACGTGTCGGCTCCTTCAGGATGTGATCATAAACAGGGGCTGGAGGCTATCCTTCAACGCTTGGAAACTATGCCTACCAAACAGGACTTCTTAGCTCAGGAACAGCGGCTCCAGGATTGGGTGGCATCTAAGTTGGAACCCTTGAAAGAAGACTTGACTTCTGTGGCACATCGGCTGGTGACCCTTGAAGAGCAGGAAGAGTCTACTAGCTCATACCAAGCCAGCCTCACAGATGTCATCAGGCAGCAAGCCTTAGAGATTAATACTCTACGTACCAGGTTGGATGATCTGGATAACTGCGGTAGATGTAACAATCACCGCATTAAAGGTCTTCTGGAAAATATTCTGGCCTTGGGACTCACCGATGTCCTCACTAAGGTTTTCAACCAGCTGCTGGACCGTGACCCTGAGATGGCTATCCTGTTTGACCAGTCTCACCAGGCCCCCCGACCTAGAGGTGGCCACACAGATGCACCCCGAGACGTCATTTGTTGTCTCCACTACTACTCTGAAAAAGAGGACATAGGACTTGGCCAACTCTTTTAGGGGTTCAGTGATGCATGGTATAACCCAGCTGCTATGCATAACTTATGTTTTCGTTCTACTGCATTATGTGGTTATATGTGGTTCTCCTCACCACTAGTTTAATAGTTATGTGCATAAATCTCTAGATAGGTTCAATCCTCGCAGGCTTCCATAAGGAGCCTTATTGTTTGTATCTTTGTTTCTATATGTCAGGTCTTCCCTGTGTTGTACCCCCTGCCTCACCCTCTTTGGAACAGGTGGCTCAAGCTGCGCTTGCTGCTTGCTCCCAGTACCTAATACTGTTTGCACAGGTCCGTGGCCCTTTGCACCCCACAGACGCCCTGAGGTATCCCCCCCAAGTGTTAAATATTTTTTTTCTGTGACTGTCTCCTAGGTGGTTCTCACTATGAACTGTTTTTCTCAATCCCCTTTCTATAGTCCTGTATGTGTTTCCCCTTCCTTCTTTTAGGTACTTACTTTCTCAGCCACTCATCCGGACCTGGGATCCATGTGACCGTGGCTGTTTAGGCCCCATCCTTACCAATTTATATGACTTATACCCTCAAAGTACTTTACCTTAATGTTAGGGGTCTTAATGTTCCTGAAAAGCGCTCTCAAACTTATCGTACCCTTAAGGCTAGCAGGGCAGATGTTTGTTTCCTCCAGGAATCCCACTTTAAAAGAGGGGTAGATGCCCCTTTCCGGAGTAGCGGTTACGGTCTTTAAGACCATGTATACACAATCTACGTTGAAACAAGTAACATAGATTACGTTACAGAATTACTGCGCATGCGCAGTAGAACATATTGGAAAACTCTGCATACGGCCCAATACCACTAAGGTCTTAAATCTCATTCATGTAGCTAATAGCATGGCAACGCCTGTAATTCTTTTGTCTACTGATGCCGAAAAGGCCTTTGACTGCGTTGATTGGGTCTTTATGTCACAAATTTTACGCCACCTAGGTCTGGGACCAGTCTTCTATAGTAAAATCCTGTCTCTCTACCACACCCCGTGGGCTAGGGTCTGGGTGAATGGCCTTCTGTCCCCCCCATTGCAGATACATAATGGTACCAGACAAGGGTGTCCCCTCTCGCCCCTGATTTTTGTTTTATGTATGGAGGCGCTGGCTCGTGCTATAAGCCTGAACCCTGACATTTCGGGTATCAAGTCGGGTGGGATGGAGAGTAAGTTGGCCCTCTTTGCTGATGACCTTTTGGTCACGTTAACAAACCCTTTTCCTCCCTAACATAGTCTAAGAGTTTCAGACATTCAGTCAGCTCTCTAACTTTTTTTTTTTTTTTTTTTATAGAATTTTTATTGAAGCAAAATGAATAAACATACAATATGTTACATGTCGAGAACAAGCAATGCAAATTATTCATTGTCTTCAAATGCATTACAACACAGAGCTTAAGTAAAGTGCAATAGGAAGAACAACAATGCTAATGATGAGAATAAAAAAAAAAAAAATGTGTCTGTTGCCCCCTCATAGCTGCCCTCTCTCCGCTTAAGCGAACCCCGGAGAAGAATATTATTACCCAGGCCACAGGTGATGGCCAAATATGAGGCTAGCAGTTAGGATAGATTTTCCTCAAATTGAATGGGGGGGTCATTGTCATAGCGTCTGAGTTCATACCACATGGTGTTACTAAAACATGACTCTATTCTTCTCTTAACCACGTCAGACAAAATGTTAATAAACCTGCCCCAGGTTTGAAAAAGCGCCTCTCCCTTGCCTTCCTTTTGAAGTGAGGCCTCAATCCATTCCATCCTAAAGAGGTAAAAGAGTTTTTCTCTAAAGAGAGAGACAAGCGGAGGTGATGGACTGAGCCAAGCCTGCAAGATAGTCTTGCGAGCCGCCGCAGAAACAGCTAATAGTAATTTTTTGTGTTTCAATGAGGTGCGCATGGCATCAGGGAAGATTCCCAAGATCGCCCATTCAGCCATCAAGGGGAATGAATCAACCAGCAGTTCCACGGTGAATCTCCACACTTTTATCCAGAATCTCTTAATTACAGGGCAATCCCAGAGACAATGACTAAGGTCTGCCTCCCCAGCGCCACACTTGGGACAGGCATTGGTGTCGGTGAGTCCTATACGAAAGCCTCTTTTTGGGGAGATATAAGCCTTATGGGCGATTTTTATAGCCATTTCCTGGTATGAAATTGCCGGGAGGGTACGACACACCGCCACCAACGCCTTCAGGATGTCTGGAATCGTTATGTCAGGGAATCTGGCCGTCCATTGAGACATTCCTGTTCTAATGGCCAAGTGGTCAATGATGGACCGCAAATGCGTGTAATGGATTGAAATAACTGATGTTGTGGTAAATATGGGCGTCTTTCACCGTCCCCGATATCTGCTCCCCTCTTCAGCCATTATGTTTAGCAGCTCATGGATCTCCTCTTCATGCCAGTGCGCCATTTTCCAAGTCTGAAGAAGGGCAGCATATGATGATGTCATCATACGCTGTCCGTTTTTCCATCCAATCGGGTTGTAATGTGAAAAATCCGAGTTGAAAACAACCCTGGACCTTTCACATCACCACTGTTCCTGGGTAGAACCCGGGAAAAAAGAAGGGTTCTTCCGCGTCGACCGGAAGTGCACCTTTCACATCACCACCAAATACCCGGGATTTTGCAGAGACCCGGATTTTTGGCGAAAATCCCGGGTATTTGGTGGCGATGTGAAAGGGGTATAAATGTGGATCCGGTTCATACAGTACAACTAAAATGCCATTAGTATACACCGCAGTCTTCATAGTAGGAGCTTCCAGTACAATCTCCATGATAACAAAATGACAACACATTCCAAAGTAACATGATTTCACAGCACTAACTTTTATAAGCAACACAAATGTCAGGGTAGCAAGTACTGTTAGACAAGCATAATGTATACTATGTCTGCATGTAACCTGATCAGATCATAATTATAAAAGCCAATAACATGGTTGTCATCATCACAATTATTACTATGATAATATTAACCAATAATTAAAATGATTACATTATTACAGATTTCCTATAGCATACCAGTTAAGCATATATCTGTAGTATAATAGTGACTTTGTAACTCATGTTATTTTAATTCCTAATTACATTGCACGAAATGCAATTGTGAGATAGAAAATTACCATTATAACAGAATCATTCTGTAGAGCACAGCAGTTTTAATATAATCAACAATCCAGTCTATAAATGGAAGAAGTCTTGTCATTCTTATTACTTTTGCTTGCTCTGTCTCTATAGAATATTATAGTATAAATTGAAAAATTTCATGTGATTTAATAAACCCCCAAATACATCACAGTTTAGTACTCACATCACTGTAACAAGTAGTGATCCATTCTCATAAAACCAGCAGTTTCCAGTCCTGTAAAAATAGGGAGAAACTTGACAACAATGAAATCACAAGCACAAAACTCACATAATATATTAAATATAAGTTGCCAATTTTATGTAGTGCAATAAGAAGTTGTTCAACATAATAAAAGCCAGATAGTATGAGAGCAAAATCCTGTTAATAAGAAAGACATTGCCTGCTTCATAATTTACTGGAAACAATACACTGTATTGAAATGCAATCATATTAAAATGAGTTGTCTGTAAAAACATAGTTGTTTTGTAAGATGAAGCACAGCTGCATCTATAACATGTGAGTTTATAATCCCCAATTTTCCCCTTCCCTGTAATCATGGCTAAACCGTGCTTTTTTTTATTTTTGCATAAAGATAATTACGGGCAGAATACAACATAACAGAGAAAGAGATATTCATGCTGTATACATGCATCTGTGCAAACCCATAGAAGATCATTCAACTGACAAGCAACTGTTCCCATTCAAATGAAATCTTAGGAAAATCAAATAACTGGGAAATTCCTCATTAAAACATATAACTACAATAACCCACATCTCATTTCAAAAATAAAATCAGACTTAGATTGATGGAATGTGCTTTATATCTCTTGGATAGGACGTATCACTACAATTAAAATGACCGTGCTCCGTAGACTGTTATATTTCTTGTAAAGAAACAGTAGGATATAGGAAACAATTCCTATTTATCGGCGCCAGAATAAGTGAACCAGAAATGGTTAAGTGAAAAAATATATGTATATATGTATATGTATACACAATGTATACAATGTATACTTGTGCCTAGTGAGATGGGGAACTGACGGTAAAGGTATCAATAGATAATAATATGTAAGTGAAGATCCTCTCATACGCAGCTCTAGAGGGGACAGCCAATCCCCATATGAGGTAAAATCACAAAATAAACAAAGAGCAAAAGAGCGCAGATATGGAGGTAAATATGAATAACAATAATTTAATTGTACTAAGAACACCAATAAAACAAATAAATAAATATAGCAGACAATAACAGTATGACAAATACAAATAAAATAAAATAAGCTGGGCAGTGGGTGATGAAAATATGGAGTACACACGTCTGTGTACCCCTGCGACAACAGGACCTGAGATATGTCCTAATCAGACAAAATAGTGCACTATTGGAGCCATCTTAAGAATAATTGGAAACCATGGTATAGGAGTGAGTCCAGTGTATGATAATAATATATAAAAAGTCAATGGTAACTTCGAAAGGCTGAAGGAGAATATCTATTAAAGATCCATAGACAAAGGTAAAAAATGCAAAAAATGCATCGATACTTGCGGGTCGGTGTGTGGACGGTGGATGTGCGGACAAACTATCCCTGTATTCCGGGGAGTAGGATGTAATCAGCCACAGCACTCTGAGTAATGGTGGAAATACACGTGGTGGTAACAGTCGAGCGGACGGTCCGTGGGCTCAGAGGAAAGCAGAAGCGTCGGGTCCGGGGTGAGATGTTAGGATGTTATCAACCACAACGTTCTGGGTAATGGTGGAATTGCACGTGATGGTAATAGCCCAACAGCCGGTCCGTGAGCTCAGAGGAAAGCAGGGGCGTCGGGTCCGGATCACCCGGATGTCCTCTCGTCCGCAAGCAGTGGGATGCCGTAGAGGTCCTAACCATCAACCCGATTGGAGGTGTGCCAATGTAAATGGTAGCACTGCAGATATAGGTTATCCCAGGATCCGTTAAAGTCCACTGGCCAGTGTAAAAAATAAAATAAATAAATGAAATAGCACTCTGACGCGTTTCTCCTGTAGTAGGTGTTTTCTCTGGCGAATTTATAGAATTCGCCAGAGAACCCGTCCGGGCCCGGGGATTTATGTAATTTAAGACTCTTTATTGCGGCTAATATTTCCTCGGTGGTAATAGCGGCTTCTAAACTATCAATATGGTCGCGGGGAAGAGGAGGGAGCCTAGCTTCACTTAGGATTTGATTTATACTCAAAGGGTTAGTAGGATCTGCTGAGTACAGGTTAGTATAGTAAGTCTGAAAAGTATCAGCTATGTCCTTAACTTTCGTATAGATGAGATTGGTGCGATCATCTCTAATTGAGACTATGTGTCCCCGCTGACGCGTGCCCCTGGAGAAGTGTGCCAGCAACCTCCCTGCCTTACCCCCCCATCTATAAAACTTGTGTTTGGTGAAGTCAATTTGTGTACGCGCCTGCAGCGTTAGGAAACTCTCCAGAATTTGGCGCGCTTCACGATAGTCTCTGAGGATGCTCTCAGTTGGGTTCGCCACATGGAGGTCATACAGCCGAGAGGCAGCGCTCCGCAGTGCCTTCAGTTTTTGCTGTTGTTGCTTATTTCTACGCGCCACGTATCCAATTATCTGACCCCGCATCACGACCTTTGAGGTTTCCCAAAATAAAACAGGATGGTCCCAATGCTCAATGTTGTTGTCAAAGAAGTCGTTCCACTGATACTTTAGGAATCTAATAAAATCATCAGACTCATATAAATAAGTATGGAACCGCCACAAACGGGACTTCGTGGCTACTAATGGGAGCTCTAATATTAACGTGACGATAGCATGGTCTGATATGAGAAGATCAGAGATATCGGCATCTATGATCCGCGACATAAGGGAGTCAATGACTAATATATAGTCGATTCGCGAATGGGAATCATGGACTCCCGAGTAAAAAGAAAATGTTCTCCCTGTTGGATTTAAGAGTCGCCAGGGATCCACCACTCCCAATTCTGCTGCTAACCGAAAAATAGGGGAAGGGGAGTCCGGATTTCTCGGTTGTGATGGGGGCGGGGGAGCGATCAATAAGCGGGTTAGCAACAGCGTTAAAATCGCCCCCTATGATGAGGTTCAGGTTATCTCTTTGCATCAGGGTTGTCGTGAGTGCAGCAAAGAAATCTTGCTGAGCTGAGTTGGGACCATAAACGTTTACTATTGTATACATTGTATCGTAAATTTTGATATCTAAGATAATAAAACGGCCCTCTGGATCCAGAGCAACACCACCAAGTTCGTATTAGCTCTCTAACTTTAAGATCAATTATCACAAATCTATTGCTCTCAATATTATAGTGTCGGAATCGACGGTTCAGGAATTGCGGTCTGCATTCCCCTTTCAATGGCATCCCAATCGTATTAAGTACCTGGGTACATACTTGACCAGAGATCTCTCTCAGCTGTTTGAAGCCAATTTTGCTCCCAAACTTAGGGAGATTCAATCTGACCTATCCCGATGGCAGCACAGGAATTTTAATCTCCAGCTCCCAAACCTCTATCTCTACTATGGAGCAGCTCATCTCTGCAGGATAGTGGATTGGATGGGGAATCCTTCAGCAAAGTAATGGGTTGCCATTGAGAGCTCTTTTGCGCCCTACCCCCTGTCCTCTCTGGCCTGGACTCCTGCCGTTCCTAAGATATCTCATCCCACAGTACGGGCTACTTTGTCCCTATGGAAGCGCTTTAGGAATCTTCCCAATATCTAAAAAAATAATTCCCAGCTCACAGTAATCTCAAAAAACTTGGATTTTACGCCAGGGTTACAATCCTCCTTTCTCAGGTCCCCTGAAAGTTGGATGGCTGGTGCAGAGTGGGGGTGGGGGGGGGGTGCGGCCCCTCTGTGATTTGGAGGAGGTGATGTCTTCACCGGAGAGGGAGTGGTGGTCTTATCTTCAGATCCGACATTGTGTTAATACGCTAGCTCCCTTATCAGAGCTAAGTCGGGATCTTACTCCTTTTGAGACCATGTGCCAGCTTCCCCATCCCCCCTCTCATGTCATTTCTCTCGTGTACAAATTGCTAGTGACTGATTCCTGGCCTGCCCTTCTACGATTCACCCAGACCTGGGAGAGGGACTTTGGGGTTACTCTGCAATCATCTGATTGGACTAAAGTGTTTCAATACACCTATGCGTCATCGACGAGTGCCACTGTCCAGGAAACTCAGTATAAGATACTGTTTAGATGGTATAGGTGCCCGTCAGTGCTGCATAGAATGCTCCATAATGTTCCAGACAGGTGTGGGATGTGTACTATGGGGGTGGGTGACCCCTTTCATATGTGGTGGAGCTACCCTAGCTTACGCCCATTTTGGATTATGGTTCGACTTGTGACTTCAACTGTCCTGGGGGGAGACGTTCCTGACACTCCGGAATACTGGCTGCTCAATCTGTCCCCGTTAGCCATCTCAACATAAAAAAAGTCGCTATCCTGACATCTAATTAGTGCCGCTAAGGCTGTAATACCGACTAAGTGGCGGTCACCATCCCTCCCGATGGCTAGAGAGTGGTTTGCTAGGATCGACCTCTATATGGACATGGAGGAGTATACCCTTTCCGCCCTGGACAGAGGCTCCACTTTTACGACTACCTGGTTCCCATGGCTGTTGTTTAAAGACTCTGATTTATTCAAACAATTGGGTGGATGATCTTCTCTGTTGCGAGGTAGCCACCTTCAGGTTCTAGGTTATCCAAGTGTTGTTATCACCTTCCTTATCCCCCCTTCCCCTGTTGTTTCACCTTTTCTTCTTCTTTTCTTTATCTGTGTATGTTTGTCTTTGTCTTTTGCCCCTTCTGGGACTTAACCATGGATACTCCTACTCTTCTTTGATTGTTTAGGATTTGGTTCGTCGGAGTGTTTACTAGTCACATTACTATGTAAAAGCTGCATTCTCATTTGCTGTGTTGTATTACTGGTGTGTACATTGTTAATCTTTGGAATGCTAATAAACAATATTCACACTAAAAACCACCTAAAGATCTTTGTAAGTGTTTCACAATTTAGATCATCTTAATCAATTGAAAGTTTAAATATGTTGTTGTATAGTTTTATTGAGGTTTAAATGATGTGCAATTGGAGAAAGTGAGTAGGCAGCTTAACAACAATGAAAAATAAAAAAACAACAGCGCAGATTAACCAAACTATATGACTATGAATTATTGTTGTAAACCCACAATGGCTGAATAAAATAGTTCCACACAGGTCTTATATAAAATAAATGTATTTATTGCACAATAATAAAAGCATATAAAATGCTATGAATGCTATGAATAAAACTATGCTTAGATACCAAAAACGCTGATATTAGCCGTATTTCTAACATGTATTGCGCATGGAAGAATCACTCATAAAGAGAATTAGAGTCTAATAAGGGGATAAATGTTGTACGTGGTAAAACAGTTCGGTTTTACCCAAGTCCTTGGGAGCAAATAGAAGCAACCGTCCGTATTCTGACTCAATAACCAGGCTGTAAGTGTGAGGCTCCTGAGACAATCCCTCTGAGTATGTTTGTATTGAACCAGTACTCACACCAAGAAACTTTGTTAACACAAGGCTAAAATAGCAGACACACAATGAGCTAGAGACAGGAAGAAGGGAGGAGTTATTACCTTAGAGCCTAGCTACAGGAAACCAGGAGGGACAAATACAACCAAATGAAAAGCTTTGCAATATTAGCAGGAACAGTAAAATGACAGTATATGAAACACATATGTCGTGGCACACGACTCTCCTCATCTGAAATCTTTAGATTTCAAAATAAATCAAACTTTATAATAATGACTTTAAAGTCCTGAAATTAATCCTGTGACCTGTAAGACAAAAGAGAGAACATGCAATGATAAACAACAAATAATAATGGACAATAAATCCATTCCAAGTCTCGTTTCTGAAAGTCTTGAGGCCTGTAATCCACAGTAGGGAACTGATAGATTAAGTTCCAAGTAACTAACCCATCTTCAGATTGGGGAAAGCTGCAATTTGCAAACACTTCCACCAACCCACAGTAATTCCAGGTAATTAAGTGTGATAATATATCATAGCTGGAAATTTGTGGTAGAATGCTCCCCACCATGAGATGAATCTGGTGGCTAAGTCCTTCTTTATGTGATATCTTTCTTTGAAAGAAGAAGCACAAGTTCAGTGATTGGGCGGAAGAAAACTCGAGTAGAGCTTCATTTGGTCACTTTGACCTCCACCTTCCGAGTGTTTCCAGCATCACTAGGGACAATCTTGGTGATGAGTCCCATTTGCCATTCATTGCGATGGGCCTCTTTATCCTTTAAAAGAACAAGATCGCTGGTTTGGAGGTTGAGTTTTGACATTTGCCACTTGTGACGACTTTGAAGCAGATGTAGAGACTCTGTCTTCCAGTGGTGCCAGAACACATTGGACAGATGTTGCACCTGTTTCCATTGACTCCTGTAAATTTCATTGTGGTTTAGGATTTCTGGAGGAATCAGAGCAGCTCCAATCTTCTGGGTAAGAAGAGTGGCTGGAGTAAGAATGGTTGGAGCTTCAGGGACAAGCGACCTTGCGTTGTTTATGGCAGATATTTCTGCAAGAAAGGTGACTAAAACCTCATGGGTGAGAGATGACTTGTGGTCCAGCAACATTGAATCAAGGATTCTGCGTGCGATTCCAATCATGCGTTCCCAGGATCCTCCCATGTGGGATGAATGCGGTTAAAATCCCAAGTGCACCCATTGTTAAATAAGAAATTGTCTAATTGTAGTTCCTTGCAGGCTTCCACGAAGTTAGTGCCTCAGTCAGAACCTCAATTGCTTGGCAGGTCCACGGATAGAAAAGAATTTTCAGAAGGCATTGATGAAACAAGACAAATCCATAGATTCAATCACTTCTATGTGTACTGCTCGGATGCTAAGACAGGTGAACAACACAGCCCACCATTTGCTGTTTGCGACTCAACCATGGGTCCTTCGTGTAATGACCGACCATGGACCAAAGACATCCAGTCCAACATAAGTAAAGGGTGGGTCTGTACTTAGATGATTTGCTGAAAGAGCTGCCATTTGTTGTCTTCCCCTTAACTTATGGCACTTAACACATCTATGGAGTATGGAGGAGATACATCTCTTCATCCCTATAATCCACAAGCCGGCTGATCTTATGGCAACTTCAGTGACCTGTCTGCCTTGGTGCTGCACTCGTACATGATGGTGTTGAACCAGCAACGTAGCAATATAATGTCGACCTGAGATGATGACAGCATTGTGTTCCTTGCTGCATAGATCAGATCTTACTATACGACCGCCCACTCTGAGCAATTTGTGCTGATCTATTATTGTGATCAGTTCAAAGAGTACGCTGTTCTTGGGTAGATTATTCCTTTTGTGACCTAATCAATCTCCTGACAGTATACTTCTTGTTGCACACACCAAATGAGAACCTCCTCTGCATGTTCACGGTCTGCAACCGTAGGATGCTTCTTACAGATATGCCAACCATGACACTCTGGTGATGTGCCCCTTGAAATGCAGTGAGCAATGTGGATTAGATAAGCGGCAGCTCGCACTAAAGATGACCAACTTGAGAAGCACTCAAAGCGATGTGATTTCAGCTTCAGTTTTGTAGTTATGGTAGTGTAAAGTGTAGAGTTTGTGGGCCTAATTTCTTTGTCAGACTCGGGATCGACCAGGTTATAGTTGCCAATGGTAGGAGGTAAGCAGGGATCATCATATAAGAATCTTGGAGGTGACAACCACATGTCACAAAGGTCTGATGCTAGTGAAGGTCTTGTTCCACGGTAAACTGGATTAAGGCCAGTGGCGATGTGATGCCACTGCTCAGGAGTAGAGAAACTTCTGATGCGCTCTACTCTGTTGCTGACGTATACATAGAATTGTTTTGTTTGGTTGTGTATATAACCAAGCATGACTTTGCTGTCTGTGTAGAATGTAAATGAATCAATTGCAGCATCCATTTCATCCTTTATGACTTTATGACTTTAGCGATTTTCTAGCACGGCTGCACAAGGCTTGAGCCTTGGAACAGAGTGTGCAGGTATTGGGGTTAGTTTGGCCTTAACCAGGACAAATCCACAGTGTAGTTTGTTGTTGTTTCCAGTGATCCTCAGGTAGGCTACTGCAGCTTTGGCTTCAATCGATGCATCTGTGAATGAGTATTAGAATATGTGGATTTCTCTCTTGATAGCAGCTGAAAGGGAGCTGGTAGTATAACAACATGGGATTTGGAGTTGTTCTAATATCTTCAAAGACTTCTTCCATTTCTCCCAGCTTTGTTGTTTCTCAATAGGTAGAGGAGTGTCCCAGTCTATGTTCTCCATGGAAAACTGTCTCAGCAACATCTTGCCATGCATGGTGACTGGGGCTACAAACCCAAGAGGGTCATAGATGCTGTTCACGACAGATAAAACTCTTCGTTTGGTGAAAGGTTTGTCACAGTCTGACACTTGAAAAGCAAATATGTCTTAAGCCTAAGCTGCATTGAATGGGAGGAATATCAAAATCAAGATTGAGGTCTTTCAAATTGGTGGCATGATTATCAGTGGGGAATGCTTCCATTACCTTCTGGCTCTTGGAGATAATCTTGTAGAGCCTAAGGTTTCCTACAGAAAGCATTTCTTGTGTTCTGGTGAGTAGATCAATTGCCTCTTCGCTTGTGGGCAGGGATTTCAGTCCATCAACAACATAAAAATTATTTTCAACAAAATGACGAGCGTCGCATCCATAATCCTTCTCACCTTTCTGGGCTTCCACAGATTGCTATGGCAGGAGAGGGACTGTTGCCAAATACACGCACCTTGATCCGGTAATCTATGACTTAATTGTTGACATTGTTGTTCTTGTACCACAGGAACCTCAGGTAGTTCTGATTGTCTTCCCTGACTATGAAACAATGGAATATTTGCTGGATGTCGGCTACCACTGCAACAGGTTCTTGTCTAAAGCAAATTAGCACTCCTATGAGATTGTTGTTTAGGTTGGGCCCAGTAAGGAGCAGGTTGTTAAAAGAGACACCATCATATTGAGCACTGGAATCGAACACCACTCGGATTTGGTTGGGTTTCCACGGATTATATACACTAAAGGATGGAAGGTACTAGCATTCTTCTCCTTCTTTTAGTGGTGGTGCAGGTTCTGCATGATCTCTGTCAAATACATTCTGTATGAAATCCACAAAATGTTTTTCCATCTTTGGTTTCCTCTTTAGGGTATGTTTTAAAGAGGAAAATCTAGCAACTGCTTGTTGTAGATTGTTTGGTAGTTTCACTCTTGGAGATTGGAATGGTAAAGGTGCTACCCAGCTGTTGGAATAGTCCTGAGTGAAATCTTTGTCCATTACTTTGAGAAATTAACTTGTTAACTTGTCTATACAGACATTGCCTATGATGACCCAGCCTAGATCAAGATGTTGGGCAAATGGAGCATCATTTGGTCCATTGATCTGCTGGCGTACCTTATGTACCCTGAGGATGTCTCTACTGAGAAGAAGTAGGATCTCTGCAATTTTGTCAATGCTTGGTATTTCATTGGATATAGTGAGCTCTGGTGTAGGAATCTTCTCTTTATTGGATGGTATCTGGTTGCACTCCATAAGTGTAAGGTTATCTCAAGATCATTCTTGAGAGAAGCTAGAACAAGTCCACTGGCTCTTTTTCCAGAAACCTCTGTAATACCACTACAAGTGCCCAAGGTGTAAGGGTAAGTATCTCCTTTTAAGTTGAACAGATCAAAGATTTCTGATCTTGCAAGGGACTGGTTACTCTGGTCATCCAAGATGGTCTACACCTTTAGAGTCTTTTCTGGCTGTCCCATGAGGCATTGACTAGACATATCTTTGCACAGGACTTGTCATAAATGTCTTCCCCACAGACTTCTGTGCATAAAGAAGATACAGTAGTAGGATTTACTGTTTGATCTGCATTCTCCCCGCCATGCTTTGGCGCAGTAGAGAAATGTATATGCGATGTTGGATTGGATTGATATGGGTAAAGAGCCTGCACGTGGTCCTCACAGCTGCACTCTGTGCATTTAATAGTGGTTTTACAGTCCTTAACAAAATGTTCAGTAGAAGCACACCATCTGTAACATACCCCATATTTCTTTAGAAATTCTTTGCGTTCCTGGACTGGTTTCTTTCTGAAGCCAATGCACTTCTTGAGGGGATGTGGCTTCTTATTAATAGGACACAGGTGATTAGGGTTTTCAATCTTTTCACTTTGGTTGCTCTTGTCAGGAGCTGATGTTGGTGTAGGAAGGATTTCAGTATTTTTCACTCACACTAGACCTCTGCGGGTCTTGTAGTTGGAGTGTGGGCTGTTGTACTTGGGAGGTGGTGAACCAGGATGACTGGACTCACTGTAGTAGAAGCTTGGGTCATTCTTGGACTCTGCAATGTTCCTGACAAACTCATAGAAGTAGGAGAAGGGAGGAAAGGAGGTTTGATTTTCACTTTTGTATCTAAACCCAAGTGTAGTCCACTTTTCTTGAATACCGTATGGCAGTTTGGAAACTATTGGATTTACCCCATGAGCTGTGTCCAGGTAATTGAGGCCAGGTAAGTGATTATCTGCTTTGGCCAGCTGGAGCTCTAACAGTAGGTCACTGATCTCTTGGAATTTCTCATTGTCCTTGCCGGATATATTTGGAAAATCTTTCAGCCGTTTGAACAGAGCACTCTCTATGGCTTCAGGACTTCCAAAGCTTCATTCTAATCTTTCCAAAGCAGCGATGAGGCCTGCTGCTAGATTATCAATGTGCACAGATCTAAGTCTCTTGACACACTCTGTAGACTGTGGGCCAAGCCACCTAATCAGCAGGTCTAGCTCTTCAACAGCAGTAATGCCAAGGTCACTAATTGTAGATCTGAATTCACAGTTCCAGTCTCTGTAGATCTCAGGCTGGTCATCAAACCTTGTGAGGCCAGTCTTAGTAAGTTCATGAAGAACCATGTATTTTGCAAAGTCTGACATGTCTGTTTTCTCTGACTTTGGGCAAGGAATTGCTGGCTGAGTAGTGCTGCTAATATTATTTGTGGTGTTCTGGGTAAGAGATATAAGGCAATATGAGGCTGCATAGGCATTCAGCTCAAGAGCTGGTTTAAAGTCCATAGGTCTAGCTACATGTGGAACTTTAACTAAGTGGTTGCAAGGGATCTGGTGACTTGCTAGCATATTGGCTTGAAACTGGGCATTTTCATATTGAGCCTGTTGAGGTGTTGGACCCCGGTGCACAGTGGTTTGTGAAAATGGGTCAGGAAGATAAAGTGGTTGGGCATTGTACTGACCTTGAATGTGGTTTGCTGCATATGGATTTGAGTCATTTTGTTCTGGAAAGATGTCCGCACTGTTGGGAATGTTTGCAAGAATCAGAGGTTTATTGTTTTGGCTTATCATATAGACTCTTGTGCGCTAAAGAGGGTCATCCGCATCCACTTCGCTTAAACTGATGATGTCTCTTTCACATCCACTGGCAGCTTATTCCAAAACCTTCAACCGTGCCATTGCTTTAGCATGCTCACACTGTTTCTCTAGAGATTCCATTTCTGCCTTATTTCTGGCTGCTTCAGCTTCCATTTCTGCCTTCTTTTGTGCAAAGGCGGCTTGTATTTTGGTAGCCTCTGCTTCTGCACGTACCCTTATAAGCTGCTCGCTGAGCGTGGAATATTTTGAACATTGTGACTTAGATGATCGTTTTGAATGCTTGGTGGACGAAGAAATGTGTGATGATGTTTCCAATAATTGTGCTATTCTTGCCGCTGTCTTAGACTTAACTTAATGTATTAAACTGTCTCTATCCAAATTAAGATGATTAAAGCTTTGCAATTCTTCTAACGAATCCTGAGTATTAAGATTATTCAGAATGCTTACATATTCCTGACTTTTTACTGTATAAAGTTCATATACTGTGCAAAGCTCTTCTAGGGCTCCCTCTAGTGGTGACACATCACAAGTAGGCTGAGTGATGGTGGACATATGACTCAGCAATTTTTGCCATAAGTTTAAGGCATTGGAAGAAAGTTCATGCTTCCTACCTTTAAGGTTTTCTTTAACCTTCCATGTAGGCTTAGCAGAGCATTTAGACTGCAGGTTGAGATCCATAACTTCTTCTTGCTCTGATTGTAGATATTGTTCATCTTGAACAGGCTGTGCAGTGTTCCCTTCAGCCATGATAGCACACAGGTTGAAATGATCTGAATGATACTGAAGTGAGGTTGTAGCTTGCTAAAAGAATCTATGCTGTAGTGGTCTGTGCTACAGCTGTGATGCACACACTAATGATTCCTTGAAACAGTGTGCAAGCTTGCTATCTAGTCTTGTTTGTGTCTACAGAAGCTGCAAACTGCCTTCAGTGTTTCTGGCAGTTTTCATCAGCCATATTTTCACTATTCTGACTCAATAACCAGGCTGTAAGTGTGAGGCTCCTGAGACAATCCCTCTGAGTATGTCTGTATTGAACCAGTACTCACACCAAGAAACTTTGTCAGACAGTGTCAACTCAACTGAAGAGACATATGTGAAGAATACAGATGAGGTTTATTTCAAGCAGATATTCCATAGTTGCCAACTCTCCCTGAATATCAGGGAGACTCCCTGAAGATTGGATGATCTCCCTGACTCCCTGAAGTGTTTGATAATCTCCCTGATTCTAATTTCATCCATTGAGGTCTATGGAGATGACCAATTTCATGGAGGCCAAGATGTAATGAAAGAATCTTGTTAATCAGCTGCAGCGTCACTTTTAGCTTTTCTATAAAGATAGTAATGAAAGTATTCACTGACAATTTAATAATCAATAAATACTGACATTTTTATTGTAAAATAGTTTTCCTGGCAGTGCTAGATACACCTATGGGTGGAGCTAGTCACAGGACACACCCCTTTGGTGCTACAGGACACACCCCTTTGGTGCAGCACCTTGATAGTGCTCTTACAATCTCCCTGATATTCATTTGCAAAAGTAGGCAACCGTGAGATATTCTTGTAATTAGGCACAAAACAGTAGGTAAAAAGATACTTTGCCAGAGCTCAACAGAAGCCAACACGAGGCTAGAATGGCAGACATACAATGAGCTAGAGACAGGAAGAAGAGAGGAGTTATTACCTCAGAGTCTAGCTACAGGAAATCAGGAGAGACAAATACAACCAAATGCAAAGCTTTGCAATAATAGCAGGAACAATAAAATAGGTAAAAAGGGGTATATGTACAAATGAAATACCTGCGCCCCAAAAATGAAAGCAGCTATAGCCCACGGTATAGGGATGTAATCTCCTCACCCCCCAAAAAACTGTTCACCCTTAGACACCCTTTAAAGTAGTGGTGTACTAGTGGAGAACAGTAAAACGTATACCAAAAATTACACCGTGGTCAAAAAGCGCTATCTATAATGACAATAATAAAGCAGGTCGAGAACATGCACAGACCTTAGATAAATTCAATGTCCACCAATGTCCTGCTTGCTCTTCTGCTCCTTCAGGGAGTGACGTGGGTTTCCAAGTAGGGTTATTCGATTCAATTCCTCCTACCAATTTCCATGGAGCATCATGTAGACAAACAGAGGGAAAAAATACTGTATATGGTGAAGTATGAAACCGCAATCACACTGATGGTAGAAAATTTGTCCCCTCCTATGTTGTTCTTATATATAATGGGGAAGACACTCAGAGTATGTCACAGTCCAAAATGTCACAATCCAAAAAGGTGAAATAACAATCCAAACAATGGTAGGTAGCCTACTTACAGACTCTTTTCTTTTTCAGAATGTGATAGAAATCCTCCACGGGCAATCAGTGGGTTCAAGGTCTCCTTCCAGGTTCCTGGTCCTCCTCTCCTCACTCTCCACCTCGTCTCACCGGTAGGTCGAGTCCAGAAGCGGAAATATATATGGAGAGAAGATCGGACACAAGTGCCCTAGTGCAGATTAACCTCTTCTGGGGTCCCGTTCCCCGAACTCCCACTTAGGTCACTCACCTCCTTCTCCTCTTGTGAAATAATCCTCAGTAAAACCAGTATTGAAACGCGTTGCATTGGTGTGGGTAGCGGCGATCTCTGAATACAGACCACGGAAGAAGGAGGAGAGCCGGGTAAGGCAATAGCACACAGCACATTCAGGGCCCGAATAGTGCAGTGGAGTAAGCCTTAAGGAAGTATTGTTAAACTGTGTGGAGCTGCATATCTATATATCCTTGAATCCTAATGGGAGTATGATATACTGTGGCACCATATGAAGTTTGTGAACAGAACGTGTTTTTATTTTGATGAAATAAAGAAACAAACATTGAAGCATAATCATCAGAGTTTACTGAGGGTTATTTCACAAGAGGAGAAGGAGGTGAGTGACCTAAGTGGGAGTCCGGGGAACGGGACCCCAGAAGAGGTTAATCTGCACTAGGGCACTTGTGTCCGATCTTCTCTCCATATATATTTCCGCTTCTGGACTCGACCTACCGGTGAGACGAGGTGGAGAGTGAGGAGAGGAGGACCAGGAACCTGGAAGGAGACCTTGAACCCACTGATTGCCCGTGGAGGATTTCTATCACATTCTGAAAAAGAAAAGAGTCTGTAAGTAGGCTACCTACCATTGTTTGGATTGTTATTTCACCCTTTTGGATTGTGACATTTTGGACCGTGACATACTCTGAGTGTCTTCCCCATTATATATAAGAACAACATAGGAGGGGACAAATTTTCTACCATCAGTGTGATTGCGGTTTCATACTTCACCATATACAGTATTTTTTCCCTCTGTTTGTCTACATGATGCTCCATGGAAATTGGTAGGAGGAATTGAATCGAATAACCCTACTTGGAAACCCACGTCACTCCCTGAAGGAGCAGAAGAGCAAGCAGGACATTGGTGGACATTGAACTGAATTTATCTAAGGTCTGTGCATGTTCTCGACCTGCTTTATTATTGTCATTATAGATAGCGCTTTTTGACCACGGTGTAATTTTTAGGAACAATAAAATGACAGTATATGAAACACATATGTTGTGGGACATGACAGTCCGTCTCCTCCGGAATCCACAGAACTTAAAAAGTCGCCACTCTTGGAGTAGTGGGTGGCCAGCCCGAAACAGCAAATCTTGCTCTTTGGTTGGGAATAATCAGACTCCGTTCAGATGTAAACCAATCTCACCGATATAAATGTAAAGGCACAATGTTAGTCAATAACAAAACTTCACATTAGTTAGATATGGCATCCAACAATTGCGGGGGTGTAACAGGCATATATAGGAATAGCAACACGCTTCGTCTTTACTCTGAAGACTTTATCAAGCTTTAGTATCTTTTTGGCACCTCTCGTTGTACAGCTCATAATAGTATGCATTTAGAAACGGTAATACCTATTGTTAATAAATAGTTATTAGACAGCAATGATATTACACAACTTTAAAAGATACAAATAAATAAAAATTAAAATAAGACCTGTGTAATGAAATTTATAATACATAACATCAATATAAAATCCAGTTAATATAATAGTACAATAGACATATTTGATAAGACTTTTATGCATGTCAATAGACTACTTAAAGGCAATTAATAGTCAACCTTTTTTCAAAAACCAAAAGTACTGAATTCTAATGTTTTATTAAGTCCCTCTAGAGCAAGGGTTTGTACCTCATTTCTTGCCTGCATAGTAAATTGAACCTATTTCCCCCCCTAGTGGTAGGCCTTATAAATTCTATAGCTATAATTGTCATTCCTTCAGGATTACCATTTAGGACACTGTAACAAATAGATGACATATCTTGTATCACAGTTGATAAACATTTAATCTGAAAACTTTTATTTTTAACAGTAGAAACACAGGAAGTAGCTTTGTTGGTAATAAACTGGCATGTCAGACACCTCTGTTTACCACATCTATAACATCCAACGGGTTTATTAGGTAACCACGTATCTCTCTTTGCAGTTGGTACCAAATCAGATTTAACAGTTCTAATCTCACTGGGAGCAAAGATAGTCTTAAGATTTTGATTATTTTTGTAAATGAAACATGTTTTTTTATTCTAAAGTGTCTATTTACAATCTTCCTTATTTCCCCTGATTTCCTGTTAAATTTTGAAATAAACACAACAGAAGTTTTAGAATGAACTAACTTTTGCTTTAGGTACTAAAAGAGAGTCTTTATCCATATTTTTGACTTCTTTAACATCTTTTGATAGTAATTCTTTAGGATATCCTCTTTATTCAAATTTCCTGACCAAATCTTCTGCTTGAGAGGTAAATTCTGTATATGTAGAACCCAAGGGTGATAGTGCCAACTATCAAAATTAAGATAATTATTGACATCTACATTTTTAATAAACGTTTTGGTCATAACATTTGATCCCTAGAGATATATAGTGAGGTCAAGGAAGTAGACAGTGCCATCATTCATGAAAAAAATAAATTCAACTCATTATTGTTCAAATGAGTAACAAAATCATCAACCAAAAAATATTGGCTGCCCCAAATCAAAAAGAGGTCATTGATGTATCTCCCGTAGAGCATTTGACTCGCTCCGAAGGGTCTGTATTAGATAAAACCCAGTGCTTTTTTTGTAAGAAAAAAGGTGCCAGAACTCACATCAACTCGCGCACAACCACACGACCAATCACAAGCTGAGCAGTGCCATAAGCCGAGCAATGCCATCACAACCAGAGCAGATGTAGCACGCAAGCATCGGACTCGGCATACATGATTTTGCCGCTGAAACGTTTAAAACTTTTTAAACCTGGAAAATCCATTGAAAAAGGTACCTGAACTCAGATCCGGTGCATTCTATGACAAAAAAAGCACTGGATAAACCCTTCCTCAATTTTCTCCATATATAAATTTGCAAAGCTCGAAGCAATTTTGGTACCCATCACTGTGGCAAGCACCTGGAGATACATCTTGGACTCAAAAGAAAAATAATTGTGTTTCAAAATGAAAAAAAAAATAGATTTCAAAAGAAATTCTCTAATTTCCGGGGTAACGCCACTGTCTCTCTCTAAATACTCTCTTACCACCTCAACACCTTTGGCATGTGAAATGTAAGTGTACAGAGCGCTCACATCTAAAGTGACAAACAGGTAATAAGGCTGCCAACCAAATTTCTTTAATTTATTCAATAAATGCATAGTGTCCGAATACAGGATCTTAATGTAATTACATATTTTTGAAGGATAAGTTTTTTTGAAGTCGATAAATGCAAATAAATTGCATGTTAGGGAATTTATCACAGAAATTATGGGGAGGGGGGGGGTCACCCAGACTTTTATGCAATTTGGGTAGAAAATAGAATATAGGTATAATAGGATATTTGATCCATAACAAATGAAGCACAACTTTATCAATAAGATTTGCTTCTAAGGCTTGATCCAACAGTAGTCTCAGTTTTTTTCTAATACTCTTTAGTGGGATCATTTCTAAGAAATGAATAAAATTCTTCATCCTCAAAGCTTCCCTAATATATGCTGTTCTATCTAGAACAACAACCCCGCACCCTTATCAGCCTGCCTTATAATGACGGAGGGGTCTTTTTTAAGTTCTTAAAGTGCTATTCATTCACCATACGAGAGATTGCTTATCCCTATTCTTTTATATGGGTCACCCGAGGTACAAATACGTTGAAAATCTTCAAACACCAGTTTATAAAATAATTCAATCACCCCAGTTTTTGATGATGAGGGAAAAAAGTCAGGGTTTTTTAAAACGTTTATAAGCACCATCTATTGTTGTAGATGGAGATACTAGAGCATAATTCTCTAAGTCTAGTACATTTTCTTTATTCAATTCCTCCAAAATAGCAATAAAACATAATTCTTCTTCATCAAATTTAATGGTCTCATGAGGTATTCTCTTGACTTTTGATTTATGTAATGCAAAATATGTTTTGCAACAAAGTGTTCTGATAAACCTTATTCATTTGATGAAGAGATCAAATTCATTGGAATACATATCTGGAGCATAACTCAGACCTTTTTTCAATAGCGTAATTTGGGCTTTGTTTAAACTTTTATTTGATAGATAAAAAATTGCTTAAGAATCTATTTGTTCTTCACATTTTTGGGAGGACTTTTCTCCTTCCCCTCTTCCCTCTATTTCTTTTTGGGGATCTGGTGGTCAAAATTTTGTATTGATTCAATCAGCGAGGGTCTCTCTGGGGTATACTGGTCACCTGAAAATGTACTGTCTCAGGGTCTTTATGCTCTTGACTTAGAATTTCTGATATTCCCTTATCTTTTTTCTTTCTATTTAAATATATCATCTACTTGAGATGAAAAAATGCTCTGTTGTGTGGGGAGAAAATTTGACTCTTTGCTTTGAATAGACTCGTTATTTTCATTTATATATTGATCCTTATCTTTGTCATCTTGTTTCTGTATTGATTTATTGGAGATTTTATTATTCCCCTTGATGATGTTGATCATTACAGGGGATAAAAAGTTTAGACAAGTTGGCAAGCTTCTTATTATAAATTCTTACTCTGTCTAATCTATAATCCTCCATATCTCTGTCAAATTTTTCACAAGTCCACAATGGTAATCCTGAAGGAATGACAATTACAGCTATAGAATTCATTTTTATTTATTTGTATCTTTTAAGGTTGTGTAATATCATTGCTGTCTAATAACTATTTATTAACAATAGGTATTATTATTTCTAAATGTATTCTATTATGAGCTGACAAAAAGAGGTGTTCAGCTGATCGCCTAATTAATGAATGGGAAGATCTATCAACCAGCACCAAAAAGATACTAAAGCTTGATAAAGTCTTCAGAGTAAAGACGAAACACGTTGCTGTTCCTATATATACCTGTTATACCCCTGCAATTGCTGGATGCTATATCTAACTAATGTGGAGTTTCATTATAGACTACCATTGTGCCTTTACGTTTACATCGGTTAAATTCATTTACATCTGAACGGAATCTGATTATTCCCAACCAAAGGGCAAGATTCGCTGCATCGGGCTGGACACCCACTGCTGCAGGAGTGGGGACTTTTTAAGTTCTGTGGATTCCAGAGGAGACGGACGGTGCTGCTATTTGCTCCCAAGGACTTGGGTAAAACCAAACTGTTTTCTCTATACCATGTACAACATTTATCCCCTTATTAGACTCTAATTCTATTTATGATTGATTCTTCCATGCGCAATACATCTTAGAAATACGGCTAATACCAGCCTTTTTGGGGTCTAAGCATAGTTTTATTCATAGCATTATTTATGCCTTTATTATTGTGCAATAATTACCGTATTTTTCGGACCATAAGACGCACCTGACCATAAGACGCACCTAGTTTTTAGGAGGAAGAAAACAGGAAAAAAATATTTTAAACCAAATAGTGTCCTGCACCCAGCATCATCCATCATGTCCTGCACCCAGCATCACCCATCTGTCCAGCACCCAGCATCACCCATCTGTCCAGCACCCAGCATCACCCATCAGCCCCCAGCAGCTATACTAAATACCGGCACTTACCTGTAGTGTCCCGTTCTGCCGCCTGCTGTTTCTCCTCCGCGGTCTTCCCTGACGCTGATGTGACCTCAGGTCACTCCTGCATCAGTGGTAGGAGCTGCTGCACTGCTCTGCCTGTCACACAGTACAGGCAGAGCAGAGAGAACAGTAATGGACTCTGCTATGAAGCAGTGTAAGGCGCTCTCATCAGAGTGATGAGAGCACCTTACATTGCTTTCACAGCAGCGTTCATTACGCTGCTGACAGCCAGGGAGCGGGGAGATGTGTGGCTGGATGCACCGCATCCCCCCATGGAGTGGTTCCCGACGGACCTGCTTATACCCCAAGGTCAGTATTCGGACCATAAGACGCACATACATTTCCCCCCACTTTTTGGAGGGGGGAAAGTACGTCTTATGGTCCGAAAAATACGGTAAATGTATTTTAAATAAGACCTGTGTGGAACTATTCTATTCAACCACTGTGGGTTTACAACAATAATTTATAGTCATATAGTGTGGTTATTCAGCACTGTTTGTTTTTTATTTTTCACTGATATATCGGAGGTGATCTGCTATTTTGACAGCTGTGTTTAATCACAGGGTGAAGCATTGGTGGCTTGGAGCTTAATAACAATGGACCTGATTCACAGTTAAGAAAATGCGGCTTTTAAGGTGCATATATTTAAAAAGTGATACACTGCGCAGGCATATTAACTTAATGTAAACAATTTACGTAGGACTTAAGAACAGGACAGCTCTAAATCACCATTATGAACCTATTTCCTCAAGGTTCTTAAGAATGAATGGGCATGCCAGGAAAACTTAAGAAGATTGGGTGGAAGGAGTCATGTAAATGAGGAAATCTTGGCATGGTTAGGCAAAAAACTTTCTTAATTAGCACATAAATATGAACCTAAAGATAAGGTAGCCCTATGGCGTTTGGAAATTGGTTAAGAAGCTGAAAATGTAAGTTGTAAGTTAAAGAAGCTGACACGTGTCAAGGGAGTTGCTACTTTTTGCATATAGTTAAGAACCTAAATAATTAAGTGTGAATACAGTCCAATATGAATCATCAATCAAAAGAAGAAATATATCTAATATAACTCTATATTGATGTATGGGACTAATCAAATATGACATCAAAGATTTTACTTAAAGTCATACTGTTGCAAAAGATTTACCAGTAACTAAAAGTACCCTCAGGGGCGTTTTAAGAAGTGAGGGGGCCCGTGTGCAGGATTTGCACATGGGCCCCCCCTGCCCCTTACCTGAGACAGGACTGTCCAGTTTTGCGGGCTGAAAAGGGGGCATGGCTTAACTGACCCGTTAAGCCCCGCCCCTTTTTCACACCGCAAATCGGTACAGTCCCCCTGCAGGGGAAGGGGGACTAAGTTGGCGTCTATTTCTTCCCTCCGGAAGATATTAGAGGGAAAAAATAGATACTGAATGGTCCCCCTTCCCCTGCCAACCCAGGGTGCAGGATGCAGGATGAATGCCACAGGGCCCCCTGTTCTGAGGGGCCCGTGTGCACTGCACACCCTGCACCCATTATAGATACGCCAATGGGTACCCTGTACATTGTGACAGTTGTTTTTATTATCAGCTTGTCAGCATGAACAAAAACTCTTGACTCAATCAAACTCTATGGGCCGGATCCAGACCTACATTCTCTTTATGTGGAGTGTATTTATTTTTGCCGTTTTGCGCTTTTCAAACCCTACCTTAACTTTTCCAAGCATAACTGCTGTCGGCCATAATGGCTGCATGTACTTACATGCCTAAGCACGCCCATACTGTACGATTTAAATGCCTCACTCTGCCTTCGAAGCATAAATATGGGTGTCGTGTGTGTGTGGCACGCCCCTTCATCTGTATTTACGCTGTTGATCGTAAGTACGTTCAGATTATCTGGTTGTATGAGCACAGTATACACTGAAGTTTACTACTTACCGAATATGATTAATAATAAGATTGGTTGGTGGAATAAACAAATCCTCCACTTCCTCAAATGGTGTTCCAATAATGCGTTGACTTTCTCCTGTACTTGCTTCTGATAAGACCTGAAAGGTATATAATAAATGCAATGGTCTTTTTATATTTTTTATTTATAATAGAACCTAATTTACAAACTTTTAAAAAGTATGTATGAGATTTGTAAAATATTTAACTGTAGTTTTCTTTAGTTAAAAGCAAAAAATGATTTGTACTATGGAAATACTATTAACATAGACCTATTAGAATTTTAATATATTTTTTAACCTCTCTCTTCCCTTTATACTGTACATGTCACCACACTCTATACTATTCTGTACTCTTTTTTTCATAACCATGGGTAACATCTGTAATCTGAAAAGAAAGTTTATAATAATAATATCAGTGGTGCACCCAGGGGGGGTTTCTGGTTGCCCAGAAACCCCCCCAGATTGAAAATTGGAAAAAAAAAAGTTAAAATGTGCAAAAGGTAAAATTTTAAAAAGGGAGCGTGGCTTCGCGGGTGCCGCGAAAGGGGCATGGCCTAGTGGTCATGTGGGGTAGACTGTCCTGGAGGATGATTGTCCTGGTCTGTGCTGCAATAGGAAAGCAGGTGAGGATGGTAATTGTGTTACAACATATTCAACAGTGCTTATGCACTGACAAACTCTGGTCCATTGTGTAATGTGCTCCACCAATACATTGTATACTGCTATTGCTATTAGATCTGTACATTGTGTAATGTGCTCTACTAATGCATTGTATACTGCTATTGCTATTAGATCTGTTCCTGCAATATAAAATTACTATTTTAATGTGTAAAAGTAAAGTAAATTATAAATTCTTAAAAAATATCAAAAACAGGACTTGTTACAGACAATAACAATGCAATTCTTTAATGTAGATTTATATTATTTGTATTATTTCTAAATATACATGATAAACTTCCAGCTTTCACAAAGAACCTGAATGGACGTCTTAGATATTTTGGCGGTCAGATAGTACGACTAGATTATCACATGGTTGCCGACTTTTTGCAGCTTCTCTCCGGGAGATTCCGGAGAGAAGCTTGCGCCGCATGCGGGGGGCGGGGCTTAATGACGCGTGTTATGCAAATCGCGTCATTAGGCTCCGCCCCCTGGCTCATACGGCCCCGTTTTTACTTAAATTAGGGGTCGGG
>WWET01004869.1:61083-71619 GCA_011038615.1 Limnodynastes dumerilii
CTCCACTGTTCTTCTTCCCCCCGCCGTGGCTCTTCTATCCATGCCTGTGACGTCATGACGTCACATGCATGTAGCTCGGCAAGCAGACCGCAGGAGTCCGGCAGCTGTTCAATCTCTGACAGTCTGCCGGCTCCAGATGCACTTATTGATAATCAGTGCGCCTGGAGCTGGCAGACTGTCAGAGATTGAACAGCTGCCGGACTACTGCGGCGCCACTTCATAAATTTGGCGCCTGGAGCTTGCGCTCCGGTTGCTCCGCCCTCCCTACGCCTCTGGTTACAAATGTAAAAAGAAGATCTGCCTCACGTGCGCATTTATGAGGGATGCTGCAAAAACCATCTCTTCCTTCAGCTTGCGTGTGGATGTCAGTATTAGGGGTTATATTGACTGCGAAACTTCCTATGTCATCTATGTTTTACAATGTACCTGCCACATGCAATATGTGGGCAGCACCACGCGCAAGCTGAAGGACAGGTTCCGCGAGCACAGAGGTCAGGTTATCAAAAAAGCCACTACACACAATCTATATAAGCATATGACAAGAATACATGATGGAAACCCTAAGGATATCCATCTATATGGAGTTGAACATATTAGTTTAAGAGACAGAGGAGGCGACCGTTTTACCACCTTGTGTCAACGTGAGGCCTTCTGGATATTTCAGTTACAAACTTTATATCCAGAGGGCCTATATCAATGACACAATAGAATTTAAGGACACAGGTTTCTAAATCGGATGGAGATTGTATCTCTCAATGCAGTATCTAGGAAGGTTTATTTATTTATTTATTTTTTATTTTACTAGTCTGGGTTTTGTTTGATCTTCCCTTTTATGAATATATATACCATACAAACTGTGATACAAGCGATAAGATCAGTGTAATCATCTATACATGTTAATAATAAACGTGAAGACTCAACTCATGTGAAATTTATTGTTATTTCTTTATAAATTCATATTAATTACACATACTAATAATATATGTGGGAATATAATTCCTACGAAATTTATTTAAAAAATGCTATTTTCTCATTAATTTAAAATATACCCTTAAATGAAATCTAGGGGCGCAAGATAGCATAGCCCTAACCTTGGATAAGGAAAGATTTTTCGTATAAAAATATAAAAATTAAAATTGGAAAGTTATAAATGTGTAAGGCTCAGCTTTGGTACCAACTTGGAGCTATACCCCTACATTGATCTTAATTGAATTCCATTCTGCTTCCCTATGGTTAAAAGACAAAAAGAAGTAAACAATATAAACCAATTTATGAACTAATGGACAGATTACTGTAATCTGAATAATTTTCTCAGCATAATAGCTGAGATACTACTCTGTAAAAGATGTACCGCTTTTGATTAATATTTAATTTGATTAATTAATTTTAATGCTGAAATATGTAATGTGAATTTAAAAAATCCCATTATGGAATGTATAGTATTTGAGGATTATTGTTATACATATATATGCATTTTGCTATACCACGTTTATTTTTCGTTTTACGTCTATATTATATATGATACCCCATATTTCTTAAAAGATTGTATGAAAAAAGAAAGGGTTAAAAAACATTCTTTCTGTTCCTTAAAAGGAAAATAACTGCATAGTTATCATTGATTATATATTTTGTGAAATTCCCGTTATAATGAGAGGCAACCAAGTGGATTATATTATGCTTTATTATTAATATAATTTGTACACAATTTTTAAATCCTATGAAATGTTTAACAATAATGAAGAGATCTCTTTTGGAATTTTAGCATCCTGTATGATACAACGAGATTCAACAATTGTGCTATAATGCTATAATCATAAACATGTGTGAAATGAGTATTTAAGGATGTGTAAACCAAGACAGCCCATAACGCTTTGAAAAAGTCCCGTGGGCGGGACGAAACGCTTTAGCGCGAGATTCACCTGATCTGAGTACCTGGGAATTAGCTGTACGAAGCACTTGCACTTTGGAGAAACCGCTCTCCCCCCCATATACCTAGAGGCACTGGTTTGGTGTCCACGAAGTGACCCCCTCTGCACGAGCCCCTCCAGTGAAGGCTGCCTATTACCTCTATCCAGTTACCATTCTGGTTCTTTCCCATGGAGTCTGAGTACATCACAGGAGGTTTGCGGGAGTGCAATCCCTTGGATTCAAAGCAACGGAGGGTAACTACCACATAGTGGACTTTACATATTTCCAACCAGAGGAGACGGAGTAACATTCAGTGCAGGGGCAAGCACTTACTAAACTGCATGTACGGCACAGTACCGTTCTGAACAGACATTTTTGCGATATTAAGCCACACATATATACTCTGTGACTGAGTTGGAACTTTTTACTTCATTTCATCACTTGTGACATTGTTACCAAAAGTTCTAAACAATTTCTGTGCACAGTGGAATATTGCAACAATAGAGCGCTGATCTAAACTCGAGTTGCTTCACAGCTGTCTATATTGATACATGTGTACATGATACATGTGTATCCAGGTTCATACATACTCAGGATTACATATTATTTTACGGTTTTAAAATATGTTGATTTGTGTTTTTTTGTGTATTAAAGTATTTTCTCTAAATCTCCACTTGGTTGCCATCTGGGTTTAAATTTAGTGAATATACTGATACTTTTTTTCTTCTCGCTGTGATTGCACCTCTGTGTGCTTCTTTCTTAGCTGGCACTGAACCCCAGCTTCAGCTGTCTAACTCAACTACAGACCCTACACCAAGCTTCAGCTCTCCTATACAAAATAAAAATAAATCTACAGTGTGTTTCACTACTAACCTAAATACAAGATTAGATAAATAAACAGAAGGAGAGGGTGAAAGGAAAGGAGTTAAGCATAATAATATCACACTAAGCTTGGGATGTAATTGTGGTGTTGATAGTATAGAGGATTGGTGACTCAACCTCCAGTGCTTTAAGTAAAAACAAAAAAACAACCTCAGATAAAATTTAATCTTGCTCTATTTTAATCCTTTTATATCCCCACATGATAACCTGCTTCAGGTGTAAATATTTGGCATGTTTAACCAGAACTGTAATTGTAGCTGTAAGAGGAACAACTATCTGAAACAGCCTTACGCGATAGATAAGCAATGTATTGTGTGTAGTTCATATGAACAAGATCCACATGTGGAATTCTTCATATTACAGATGTTTTTCTATATAAAATAGATGTTCCATATCTATCTATCTATCTATCTATCTATCTATCTATCTATCTATCTATCTATCTATCTATGTATCATCTCTCTGTTTAGGTCCCCAGTTAGAATGGCCCTATTTCGATATTGATTGCTAATGCCTCGATCTCTGGAGCTCCGAACACGGTGCTCCGAAAGGTAAGTGGCAAGACTAACCCCAATCCATCCCCTAATTCTAATCCTAACCATCCACTTCTATTACCCTACCCCTAACCTTCCCTTCCCCACAGCCTGACCCTAACCCTCCCTTCCTGGTAGCCTGACCCTAACCCTCCATTATTTGCTATGTGCTATATTTTCTCAGTGGGTTTTGTCAGTTGCTAATAATATGCTATTTGATGCTTATTATTTCAATCTTTTATTTGAGCAACATGTTAAAATCTTTTGCTTTAATTTGTTTTACATGCTGATATATCAGTATTATGGCTAGATGGCTATTTTATAGGTTTTTACATGTCCAGGAAATTAATATTTTTTATTTGTTTCTTACATTTGCTGCAATAATTAGATAATTAGATAGTTAGATAAAAAAAAAAAATCTACATTCAGTGTTATCCAAAAGCTAGTATTATTCTCAGTGGGGGGGTGGGAATATTCAATTTAACATGTAGATGTGAAGTGCGCTATGACGGTAGATGCCGAGTGCAGAAACTTAAGGCGTTTCACAGTACAGAACATCTCCATTTCAAAAAAGAAGCAAATTGCAAAATATAATTACATAAAACATAAAATATTTTCTAAATAGAATTTTATTACAGCTCTCTAATCACCCATTAGAGCTGTAGCCCACCATAATTTTAAACATATTTTTAGCAGAGTTGTACCACATGCCCCGATATTAATTATAAAATAAATCCTCTTGATTGGAGACCAGTCTGGCTTCTTCCTGGTCCCTCCGTCAAATGACTCATGTCATTGCAGGGCCCATATTTATAAACTGATGGCCAGTAAAAAATAGCAAACACAGGCCATTTCGACAATCTCGACTTTAGTAAATCTGGCCCCTGGAGTTTCTCCATTTGTCCTACTTCATAATTATTGTAAAGTACAGCAATAATTAAGTAATGACTGCAAGAGATGCAAGACTTCCATTACTGTATTACTCCTATACTTGATGATAATTATAGAGTCAGATAGATGAGGAATATCTGGCAAGGGGGTAAAGTTGCTATACACTACTGACCAGAGTTTCTACAGCAAGTGAATCGGGTAGGCGCACAGGTCTCCTGCCAATATTGAAAGAAGGCCTGTTTAACCAATCAGCTGCAAGGATCTCCTGTCAATTTCTGCAGCCTCTCCCTCTTCAGCTAGGATTATCAGTCCCAGCAAAAGAGGTGTGTGGACCATTTACCTGGAAGGAAAAGGAGTTTTAATAAAAAAAAAAAAAAGCATAAATCTAAATGAGCAGAAATCATAAATCTAATTAGCAGAAATTAAGAGTTTAGTACTAACTTTATATCCCCCTAAATTCACTTTGGAATGTACATTAAATAAGGAAAACAATGTTTATAGTACGTATATAAAAATATATTGGATTAGATCCATTGGTGCAATTCACCATTCTTTTCCAAGTCTTTGCATCGGATTTCAGCTGCCATTTCTATTGTGTACATGTGCGCGCATCTGTATGGGTGTAGGTAATTTATTATTATTTATTTATTAACAGGTTTTTATATAGTGCCATCAGATTACATAGTGCTTTATAATTTTAAGAATCATTATAACAGGACTGGTAACAGACCGACTGGATGGGTAAGAGGGCCCTGCCACAGGCTTACACTCTATAGGATATTAGGGATTGATACATAAGGGAAAGTGCTATATAATCACACAGCGGACCAGCCAGCTTGCATGGTAAAAGTGATCAGTGCTCTGTATGATCCAGTCACAAAGCAGTGTTAGTAACAGAAATTAGGGGAATTTTAGTATAGAATGAAAGAGAACAAGTTTGGTTTAATCAT
Organism: Limnodynastes dumerilii; assembly: GCA_011038615.1. Lineage (NCBI taxonomy): Eukaryota > Metazoa > Chordata > Amphibia > Anura > Limnodynastidae > Limnodynastes > Limnodynastes dumerilii. The sequence continues at coordinate 66,248 of WWET01004869.1, forward strand.
GAAGTGATGGTCATATAATAAAGTTGTTGTAAATAATAGTGTAGACAAATGTTATGTAGGTTGTGGCATTTGGTACGCTTGTCTGAAGAGGTGAGTTTTGAGGGAGTGTTTGAAAGTTTGGAGAGTAGAGGATAGTTTTAGTGGGTGAGGAAGGTTATTCCAGAGAGTGGTTGAAGCCCGGGAGAAGTCCTGTAACCATGAGTCAGAGCATTTGTTTAGTGTGGAGGAGAGCTGTATGTCCTGTGAGGATCTAAGAGCACAAGCTGGGATATATCTTGAGACGAGTGAGGATATGTATGCAGGTGCAGTCATATTGATGGCCTTGTAGGTTAGCAAAAGGATCTTGTATTTGATTCTGTAAAATACAGGTAACCAATGTAGAGACTGACAGAGTGGAGAAGCTCTTGAAGAGCATTTGGCAAGAAAAATCAGTCTAGCTGCTGCATGTAATATAGACTGTAGTGGGGGTAATTCTATAATGTGGGAGTCCAATAAGGAGAGTGTTACAATAATCAATGCGGGATATGAGTAATGCAGAAATGAGAGTTTTTGCAGTGTCTTTTGTGAGATATTTGCGTATTCTAGAAATGTTTTTTACATGTATGTAGCAGGATTTAGAGACAGCTTGTATGTGGGGAACAAGGGACAGTTCAAAGTCAAGGGTAACACCTAAGCACCGAGCTTTAGGAGTAGGGATTATTTCAGTGTTGTCGACAGAGATAGAGAGGCCAGGTGGGTAGCTTTTATTCACAGGTGGAAATATTATAAGTTCCGTTTCAGATAGATTAAGTTTGAGATGACGGGAGGACATCCAAAAAGAAATGGCAGAGAGGCAATCAGTGACACGGGCCAACACAGTAGGTGAGAGATCAGGGGTGGATAGGTAGATTTGCGTATCATCTGCATAGAGATGCTACTGAAATCCAAATTACTTTATTAGCTCTCCAAGGGAAGTTGTATAAACAGAGAATAGCAATGGACCCAAAACTGAGCCTTGCAGTACTCCAACAGATAGAGGAAGAGCAGGGGATGTGGATCCAGAAAGACAAACACTGAAAGAGCGAATAGATAAGTAGGATGTGAACCAGGAAAGAGCTGTGTCCCGAATACTCAGCGATTGTAACATTTGTATGAGAAGAGAGTGGTCAACAGTATCAAAAGCAGCAAAAAGATCCAGTAAAGAGTAGTGTCCTTTAGATTTCGCAGTGATTAAGTCATTGACCACCTTGGTCACTGCAGTTTCTGTGGAGTACCGGGAACGAAAGCCTGACTGAAGAGGATCCAGAAGATTGCGTGAGGAGAGGAAGCTAGAAAGGAAAGTATAGGCAAGTCTTTCAAGAAGCTTTGCAGGGCAAGGAAGTTGGAAAATAGGACGATAATTTGAGGGAGAATTGGGGTCAGAGTTTTGTGTTTTCAGAATTGGGGTAATCAGTGCATGCTTGAATAAAGAGGGGAAGATACCAGTAGAGAGAGAGATTGCAGATTGTAGTTAGGATAGGAATAAGCACAGGAGATAGACATCGACTGACTGGTGAAGGTACAGGATCAAGAGGACAGGTAGCAGAGTGGGAAGAGCAGAAAAGAGAACATATTGTGTGGATAAAAGGGACTGAGCAGTATGTTAGCTGATGATGATGAGGAGGAGGACGCCAATTCCAGTCTGATCTTGTCAATCTAGTCATTTAAGTACTAGTTTGTTAGGTTGTTAAAGACAGAGCGTGCTTTTCATAGGACACATTTTATGGATTTTGGGAGTGATGGGAGACAGGTGATGTGTTTAAGGTTCTCTGGTTTTCTATAGTGTCCTGAATAGGATTGAATTGTATGTGAAAGTTGTGGAGTCCCTGGATTTGGAGAGATGTCACCACCTAGCAAGAGAAGCAAAGAAAGATATAGAAGAGGATTGTGTGATCTACAGGTGATGAGATTGTGATGACCTTTTGTGGAAATTGGAGACAAACATTGAATGTAGGAAAAAAATTCATGTGTGTTAAGTAGTGGAGAGTAGATCAGAGTTGAGAAAATAAAGATTGAAGAATGTGAGTGTGGGGAAGTAAATGATGTTGCAATATGAACAAAAATGCTGTGTAAGGATAGTAAAAACAATATGATGCTAAACATTTTTGGTTAGTAAGGGTATGTAATTGAAGTGTATTTAAATAAGTAAATGTTTTGGGACTATGGTTGTGTACCTGTAGAGAAAAGAATTGTAGATATCAAGGAATAAAATGCAGGCATAATAATAAAGCATGGCTGTAAATACAGAAAGGTATGTGTCAACAAATTATGTAGTCCAAAGTATCCCCTAAAGGATCAAGTAGAGTTTTAGCTGGTTGCAGTGTAGGCCAGGCAATCCTGAAGGAAGCAATGAGGATCATCCATTGTTTCTTGTGCAGTGGCACAAACTTTAAAGTAGGTGTTTAATGCTGTTCTTAGTTGCAGATGGTATTCAGCTGTGTCCCTCTGTTTTCCTCCTGTTAAACTCCAGTTTAACTAAAATTTTACACACACTTAAAAACTATGCACTTAGAAAATATGCACTAGATGCCGCCTACTCTATCATATTTAAGTATATTGAGGTCACCCTTTACTACCAGCCCACATCAAAGTGCTTTGGAAATTGATTGCTTCTGTCTTGCTGAAGAGAAGCAATTAATGATTCCGAGGATGAAGACAAAGGGGCAAATGGTAATTATTCCTTCTCTTAATTCTTAACCTAACCATCCCATTATATTGCCATAACACTAACCCTCTACTCCCTCCAGTCTGACCCTAAGACTCCATTCCATGCAGCCTAACCCACAGAACTCCCTAAATACTCACCTCCGGTCCGGTGAGCCTGTGAGCAGTCTGATGGTGGTTTGCGATTGAATGAACGAGTAAGTATGCGAATGGCATACTTACCCATTCATTACTAAAACTTTATAAATAGTCAAAATTTAGAAATACAGGCAGCCATAAATGAGCTTTGGCTGCCTGTATTTTGAAAATAGAATTGTGTAAGCAGGGACTGCAGACCTGATTCAGAGACTGAAAATAAGAGAGGAAAGTTACTCCTGGGCAAAACCATATTGATTTCAGGGGGACTCAAGAGAATTGTATTCTTTGCATGCAGAGATACATATTTGCTTTTGATTCCTGCACACAGATTGTGACCACCTTTACTATTACATTACTATTTAGGCATGGGCTGGAAAAAAAAACACTTCTCAACTCTAATACTGTTTGCAACAGATGAAATTTGACTCCCCTGAAATCAACATGGTTTTGCCCAAGAGTAACGTTCCTCTCTTATTTTCAGTCTCTGAATCAGGCCCTGCATCTGATCGGAATACACTCCTTCTAGACTTACGAGGAATGACACTTCCAACAGAGGGACTGGGCTCCATCGAAACTTCCGTTATTATATGCTCTCAGAAGATGAAAAACTAAGGTATGCCCATTGCAGTTTGTTGGTGCCAGGGACATGGTTAGCGGCACTGTTACTCAGGTGCATAGTTATTGTGGACCTGTGATTGTGGCTGTATTGCAGCCATTGTTCAGGGATCACATTAGAATAAGATTCTGAGATCTTTCTTACAATGCCCTTTTTAGATAATATATAGAGGGAATAGGGGCAAGTGAAGAGCTCCATAGTGCCACACTCAGGTTATGTGTAATGTTTAGCTAATAGCTGTTTCATGCATGCAACTATCAGTACTACCTGATCCAGACTTAAGAGAAATGACACTTTCAACAGAAGTTCTGGGTTGCAATCACTAGGGGCATTCATACTTTGTACAAAGTATAATAAGACCATTGCAATACATGCCAATAATGCAACCAAGTAATTGCTGACCTGAACGCAGCAGAATAAAAAGACACAAAGGCCTTCGTTATATAGGACTGGATTCAGAGTGAAGTGGCATTGAAATTCTACTTGGATCCATACGCGTGAGGGGAGGCCACTCCCCTTGCTTTTATGGACATACGATCAATGAACCCTATCTTACAACTTCTGCACCACACTCCCATAAAAATGGGGATTGAGAAGAAAGTCTGGCTCGGGGCTGGTGCGACCCGCTTCGCGGGGGGATGCAGCGCATCCAGGTGCCATGCTGGATAGGCGCCGGTCATCCCCTCACTCCATGCTATTAAGAATGGCGGTTCTCGTATAGGATGTTCCTGTATGAGCTGCCACAGTAGTTACATAGAGCATTGCTTGGAAAACTCCTTTCACTGCTCTATCTAACAGATTCTGCAGCTTATACAGGAACTTTCTATATGTGAAAACAGCACACGTCGTGGAGGAGGAAGGGAAGTGGGAAACACAGAGGTAAATAAAAAGGGAGAGGCTGGAGGCACATGATGGGGAATACTGAGGGGGGCTGGAGGCACATGATGGGGAACACTGAGGGTGGGTGAAGGCACATGATGGGGAATATTGAGGGGGCTGGAGACACATGATGGGGAATAATGAGGGAAGCTGGAGGCACATGATGGGGGATACTAAGGGAGGCTGTAGACACATGTTGGGAGATAATGATGGGGGCTGGAGCTATATGATGGGAAATACTGAGCAAGGCTGGAGGCACATGATGGGGAATACTGAGGGGGGCTGGAGGCACATAATGGGGAATACTGAGGGGGGCTGGAGGCACATGATGGGGGATACTGAGGGGTTCTGGAAGCACATGATGGGAGATACTGAAGGGGGCTGTAAGCACATGATGGGAGATACTGAGGGGGGCTGGAGGCACATAATGGGGAATATTAAGAGATTGGAGACATTTAAGGGAGAGATTGGATGAATAAATACACTGTACACACGCACAAACTGGATAACTAAGTTCTTACAAGGCTGTGCTTCTATTGTATTGTGTGTTTTCTGTTTTTGTGTTTTTTTATGGTGGCCTCTATGGTATAGCGGTCACTAGAATAATGTCTGTAAGGTATGTGTCCCTAAAATATATAGCCTGTATTGTGTTGCAGTTTTTAGGATGAAATGGAAATTGTATAATGGAGACTAGGATGTTGCCTGTATTGTATAGTAGCGACTATAATTTGCTTTCTTTTATTGTGGATACAAATTGTGTTTTATGATTCTTACATGGATACTATATTCTAGAAATTATAATGATAAATTCTTAAACAGGTGGGTGCAAATTTAAAGTTTGCAGGGGGGCGCCGAACACCCTAGTACCTGCCCTGGTCTGGATAGTACAGAGGATGCCCTCATTGTACTGTTACCATTACCATACCTACCCCTCAATATAGTCGGAGTTACAAAAACCCTTTTCTAGAACTGATCATTGATACATGCATGGTTACAGTGCTTTTAGTGCTAGTAATAAAAATACCCATTGATCTTTGCCATAAAGAAAATTACTGTG